>JASCZI010241830.1:30053-62276 GCA_036250425.1 Stylosanthes scabra | reverse complement strand
TAGGCTTTTTTTTTTTTTTTTTTTTTTTGCTTGTCTTAACTAGTTATTTAAATAAAAATATTTTCATCTAAAAAATAATTAAAATGTAAATAGTTCTCAAATAATTAATTTAATAAAACATATCAAATTATCATATTATCTAGAATTTGCATCTTTATCATTGTATCTTAAAAAAAAAAATCGGGTAAAAAAAAACATTAAATCAGTTGATGATTCAACATGCAAATTATTTATAAACACCCCTATTTATATTCTTTAGGGCTATTAATTTCCATTTTCTTTAATTTCTTAATTCTGTTTCGTTCAGCAGCATACATAAAAATTCTGAAAACCAGAAAATGCCCCATACTTAAGATATAGTAACTCAATTTTTTTAAAATAATAAAGAAAACTATATAGTAACACACATATAGAATTCAAGCAACACCTACATACATTTATAAGAGACAGAAATGCATATATAGAAGAAACTATATATATCAATTTATTAGTTCTTGATCCTGGCAAGTTAACTAATAAAAAGAGAAAAAAAAAAAAAAAAAAATATATATATATATATATATATATATACACGTAAAAAATGTTTTAAAAAAACAATAAAATTATGCAAAAAAATATGATGATTTATTAGTAATTAAAAGAAAAAATAATTTAGAGTCCTAACTTATTAATTTAATTATTTTTTTAATTTTTATATTAAAAAAGTTTTATATTTTTTATATTTTCAATTTTTAAAAAAATAATATTTATGTGCGAGTCTTAAATTCATGAAGCATCCAATTATATTCAATCAAATCATTTATTTTTATGCTAAATAAAAGATTATTTTGATGTCAAATAAAATTTTATTTATGTATAATTTTTTATATTATTTAATTCTAAAATAATATTTTATTTAATAAAAATATCAATCACTTAATTAAAATTAATTAGCCAAAATCACTTTTGCAAATGGTGTTACTCTTACTTTTTATCACAACTCTAATTAAAGAGACAAGGAAGAAGAAGAAACCTGAATAGGAGAAAGTGTTCTAAGGTAGAACATTTCAGCAGTTTCAGGAACACTGTTAATGCTTCTTCCCATTCTACCACAAACCTTAGAGTCCCTAACACACGCGCTTATCTTCGGCCAATAAGTGTTGCTGGCCACGCGCTCCTCCAGCCAGCCCGAGTAGTCCTGAAGGTAGTAGTCCAAGTAGGCCCGGTTCACGAGGGCCCGGCCCGATCCCTTGTCAGTTACGACATACGCGAATATGATGAAGCCAATGAGAACCGCAATGACTACGAACATTACGAGCAGGTAGAGGCGCATTAGGAACGTGTTGCGGTAACACGCGCCTGCGAAGCCCGCGAGTGAGACCACCATGATGCTGATTCCGATCACGATTAGAGGCCACTGAAGGAAGCGGAGGCAGTCGGTGGTGGTGGCGCGGCTGCTCAGCCATATTCCGCCGCCCAGGATTGGGATTGAGAGGAGGAAGGTTAGGAAGTTTAGTGCTCCAATTAAGTGGTTGCTTGCCCTCATCTTTTTTGTTTCTTTCTTTGTGACTGAGTGAGTAGTTGCCTATTTCTATTGTGTTTATATGTTAGTGTATTTATTATTCCTTTCCGATCAGGTAATCAATAAATTTTTTATGAATGGTAATTAATAAGAAGTAAAAGTTCAATAAAATAAAAAAAGTTTAAGTTATAAAAAATAAAATTTAAATAAATAATAATATTTTAAATTTATTGATTAATATTAATTATTAAAATATTAATTACTTAGATTTTCTTATTGCCTTATAGGATGGGTCATGAGTTGATTTGTAGGGTTTGTTTAAGAGTTTAATAAATTAATTAATTAATTACTACTTTAGAAAAGTTTCATTTAATTAGCTAATAACTTAATTTAGTACATATAAAAAGATAACGATATGATTATATATATATATTCATTTATGTATTCATCTCAATAAAATTAAATTTTATTTTTTATTATAACGTAAATTTTATGTGATAAATTTTAATTATTTTTGTGTTTAAAATTTATGTATTAGATTTATTATTTCTATACTTGACGCATGAATTTATTAGGTGTGAAAATACATAAATGCATGTACACCGAAATTTATTCAAAAGCTAATTATTGAAAAGATAATTATTTTGTATTTTAATATACTAAATATATAAAATTTTAAAAAATGTTCATTTATATAATTTTAAGAAGTGTATATAGAATAAAAAAAGCAGCTAAATTCTAAAAATAAAATATTTCTCTTAGGAACAGCCTTTAAGGTATGTATTTATTAAAGTGATAAATATTAAAAAGGATTATTAAAATCAAAATTTTAGTTATGAACTTATGATTAAATAAAGTCATAATTTATTTTGATTTTTAACTTTTTTTTTTTCATATCTCTTATTTAATCAAATCAATATTTTATGTTGATTTTCCATCACTATCACCATCACCATCACCACTATGTACAGAGGGAGAAAAAAACATTTTAAAACTATATTAATCAAATTTTTATTATCCCTCTATTCACACTGAGAGACCGGAGACTTTGAATCGAAGTTCCATTGGAAGCTCCATGTAGCACAAAGGACACAGAATGCAGTTTCATGTCTTTGTCCCCTTTACATCATTTTAGGTAAAATATTTAAGTCCATTAAAAAATTGTTTATGTTATGTATTATAATTATAAACATCATTTGCTTGCATAATAATTTTTACAACATTTATTTGGATAAGATATAGGTGTATGTGGGTCAGCACTCATCACATGCCTAACTTGCTGCACTTTCAAAGGAATTCAGGAAAAATATCAGTGTAGCTGCATGGAACTTTAGGTACGGGAGAGACACTAAAATTCAACTAAATTTGTTATTGTGTTTGGTTTAAAATTTAAAATAAAATTGCAAAAGAATAAAAGTTAATATTAAAAATTTTAATATTATTAAAATTTCAGTCCAGTCCCCATTAGTTCCTTCAAACTGAAATACTGAAAATATTGAAATTTTAAAGACTAAGATTGAAATTTTAGTTTTAATTCCTATCCAATAAATATAATACCGAATCTCAATCCTTCGTCTTCGATTCAATCTTCCTTAGAAAACACTACCTTAAACCTTCCGGGTCTTATGGAATATGAACTATTATTATGGTCAAAGCTATTTTTACCAGGAAATTTCATCTACAGGTTTTATTTCTTTTTTAATAAATGCAAATGATAATGATATAAACAATAAATTATTATTATTATTAAGAAAATGTTTAACAAGAAGTAATAGTCTATATGTTTGAATTTTTTTTTTTTTTACCAGTTTATATGTTTGATTAATTTAGTTAATATGTATCATAAAATATAAAAAAAGTTTAAAAGGGGACGGGTTTTTTTTTTTTTTGTCTTTGCCTCTTTGGACTTGTTTTTGGTTATTTGTTTGTGGTTGTTTGGTTTTTGTCAGGCCCACTTGACGTTAAGCAGTTCTTTTGTTTAAATTTTTCGACAAGATTTCAATTTTGATAAAATAAATTATTTATTGGGCCGACTTACATGGGTGAGCAAATAAAAAATTTGTACCAAAAAAAAGACAATGGAAACAGAGGTCCCACGGTCAAAAAAAAAAGGGAAGAAAGAAAACAGAAGTCCTTCAGAAAATGATAACAATTAAACAAATGTTTCGCCAAAACTTTGGGCCTCGGCCCCGTATAATACCCAAAAAAATGTTTCGCCAAAACATAAATATATATTTTTATATCTCAATTAATCTAGTTGGTCGTAGCAAAAGCTACCTAACCCCCACTCTTGGTTCGAGACACAAAAAAAAAATTAATCTGAATTTTTTTGGTGTCTTCAATCAATGTTTTTTGAAGACTTTAGAGTTTTCTATTTAAAATATTACGAGTTTAATCACTCCAAGTTTAAACAATTTTAATTGTTGGATTTATTCATCGTCGATCCCAAGACAAGACAAGAGGTAAATTAATTAAAAAATAAAAATGAGTGAGAAACTTATCAAAGTAGACGTAACATTTGTTAAATAACATAGTAAAATTATGTGTAAATCGCGATATACCAATGTTTCAGCGCTTTTAATCGTTGATTTTGATTGATTTTAGTTATAAAATAAATATATAATTAAGATTAACGGTTAAAAGCGTTGAAATACTGATATGTCGTGATTTTTGTGACATACTGGATAATCTTTCAATAACATATTACATCATATTTTTCATTTTATATCAACTATGAAAATACTAAATCATGGGTATATTTAACTAAAATACATGAAAATTTTTCCTTAATATATTTCTCACAAACATTTTATAAAAATACTAGTAATATGATTACTTACTCTTACATGTTACAAAAATTTGAAAACTATGAAAAATAAAATTTTGGTAATACTTGATTAATAAAAAATTTATACGCATAATCTTTTTATTTTTTTCATATTTAATACTTAATTTTTAGAGTAAACTTGGAATTTTTTTTTTTTTTTTTGAGGATAAGAGAATGAATATGATAACAGATGCGGACGCAAAGTCACACTTGAAAGCAATTTAATCCGTGATGGATGAAACGACAACCCTTAAGCCTTAACACAATTCTCTCGCACTCTCACTCTTCTTACTTCCTCTCTCACACCCTTTCCTTTCCTTTCTTCTTGGCTTCTTTCCTTTGCACTTTCTGTCACCAACAAAACCAGGGTCAGAGCATAGCTTCAACTTCTTCTTCTTCAGTTTCTCTGCTTACAATACTTCACAAACTCATTATTCACTTGGTTAGGACTCACTCTACATTATTCATATATATGCATACTCTCTTTTTATTTTGCATTTACATTTATATTTACATTTTCTCTTTAAAGTTTGCATTCATTAATACATAAATGTTAGCAAATGGAAAAATGGGGTTGAATAGTGTATGTTCACTCAATGCACATTTACATTTACATTTTATTTCTTACCTCACAAGATCTCAAAACTTCATATTAAAGTGGCTCTCTATAACTTAGATTTTACCACTTTAGGGTGTTCACATTTCCTTGCCTCAATTTCTTTTTCTTTATTATTATTATTATTTTGGTGTGTAAAAAACTATTTTAGTTTAAGGAGTGAAAAAAAAAAGAAAAAAAAACACTTTTAAAGCTCTCTTTTTGCTTTTTTCCCCCCAAAAGTGTCTTTTTCCTCTAACTGATACATAATTTGTTTATTTGTTATGGAAAAAAGAAAAGAAAATGGGGTTTTTTTTCTGCTTGATGTAGTTCAGGAGCTGCAAGGTTTTGTAGCTTTCATGTGTGTAAAGAAAAGAAGAAAGCACAGAGAATATATTTTAAAGAAAAGTGGATTCTATGATGTACTTCATTTGTCTCTTTGTTTGTGAGCTTCTTCCTCTCTTTCTTTATGCTTCAATAAATAAATAAATAATATTTCTCAAAATAGTGCCTTCTCTATTTCCACTTTTTAATCTCAATACATGGTGTGTGTTCCCATTTATCTACTATTTTGTTTTTCCAAGGTTCAATTATTAAATTAAACAATGTTTCTATAAATTATCCATATACTTTTGTGGCAGAGTTAAAAATTCTTAGTGCTGTTGTTGCATGCTTTCTTTGTGTTTCATTCTGTATGGATCTGATTCCTCTTGTTTTTTGTTCCCCATTAAAAAAAAAAATCAATTGTTCTTCTACATTTTGGCGTTTTTCCCACTTCCCCCTCTTGAGTAGCATAGCATGTTTTATTAGAAAAAAATATATATGCTTTTTTTTTTATGGTTTATTGTTTTTCAATTTCAACATTGAAATTTGAAGCAATAATGATGTGAAAAATGTCAAAGGGTTGGAGCCAATTTAATCAATTGGCATTTCTTGTTTGGCAGACAGAATCCAAGTTTGAGAGTTTATAGGTAATAAAATATCTTTGTTCATACCAACTACTAATTGGCCATTGCCTTCTTTCACGGCAAAATTGGAGGCCAAGAATTTTTTTTATTTGAATTATGATTTTACAAAAATACCCATTACACATGGAAAGAATTGGAATTCCATGGTCTTACATGGGGGTACCATAGTAATTTCCTCCTCCTTTTATGTTATTGTAGTTGTAGGTCCCTCTTGAACATAACTGGGATGTTAGAGCCTGAAAGACCTTATCATAGCATCAGTTGGTAAAAAAAAAAAAAGAACATTTTCCCCCCTTAATTTACTAGATTAATAAATTTTTTTTTCATCCTATATAATAGTGGGAATAGTGTTACGAACCAATCTTGGGAGCTATTAAGGAGCCAATAATTAAGTTATCATCCAAAATTTATATGAGTTATTATTCGTAATTCATATATCCAAGATTAATTTATTCTCCAAAATTTATATGAGTTATCATCTGTAATTATGTGTTAGCTCTCTATTGATCATAATGTATTGGTTCCCTAGTCTTTTTCATAATAGTGGTGGGGTTATTCAGTACTGTAAATATGTAATTGATACGGATGTAGGTTTTATTAGAAACATACGAAAGCTCGTATTTATATTTAATTTAATTTTTGTAGGATGTAAAGGATAAAATCTGTATTATATTGTAAGGAATTTTTCATATATATATCAACTCTCATCGGTACCGAATAATTCTCAATATGGGTACCCATAACTCTTGATGCCTTTCTAGTGAAATATGTTTGCTAAAATTGAATCACAATTCTGGATACTCTTTGAAGGGTGGGGTACTTTTAGGGACTGAAATGTGAAAACCATAGTAAAGAAAAAATGAAAATCTTGTGCATTTATGTCTTAAGAGGGGTAAATGGTGGATATGATAAGTAGGCAGTAGTGCATATCTTCTTGCATGAACACATTTATTTTCCCATAACTTCATCAAACATTCACATTGGATTCTCTTGTCTAATTTCCTTTTGTGTTTTTTATTTTATTTTATTGAAGTGATATAGTGGTTGGTGGGTCAGAGAGCATTGAAACACAGAAGCAGTGAGGCCCAAATTGTGAACCCATTTCTGTTTTTGGTGGATACAATTTTGCAGAGGCAGTGAAGCCATGCAGACCCCTAACCCTAAGACAAGGTAATCTTGAAATGATTTATAACGGTTGCTTTTATTTATAACCACTAACCCTAATTCAAAGGGAATTTTTAATCAGCTTCCATGGAATTGTTTATCTTTATGTGTATTTTGGATAATCTTTTGATAATTTCTTGTTTGATAAAATAAGTCATTTATTTTTTTCTAAGGTGAGTGATTGCAAGATTAGTTTCTTCAAACACTATAAATATTATTAAAGTTTGTAATTTCTCTATATTATTATTTTTTTTATCAATTATTATATCCATTTAATTTGTCTCAATCCCTTATCCCTTGGACAAATTTAGCTGTTTAGATCAACATGTTATTATTGATTACTTAAGAAAAACAGATTGATAATGATGGCTAAGCATATTTGTCTCCGGAGATTAATGAGTAAACTAAATAGGTATCCCCATAACTTTTTTTGTTCAATTAGGTTTCATCACCCCACACCACTACTTTAATTGCGGAATGGGAAATTTGATAAGGAACACTTACTCATTTCCCTAATTTTCATGCGTTCCTTTTTGAAAATTAAAATTAAAAACCAATTATTCTAGGGAAGAAACAATTTAGACCACAATAGTAGTTGAGGAAAATCTCCTTCATTAACAGTTTAACACTAATACTAATATGAATTTAATTTGGTAGATACTCTAATACCGTTTGACTCCATGTGAAGTCGCTTGTTGATGACCGTTAGATAATTCGATATGTTTGATATAGTGATATAGTCACTAAAGAAAATTATGTATTTCTATCAACTAAAATAATTATTTTTCAAATTCATTACTTAAAAGTCATCTAAACGCGTGAATTTTATTCGGAAAATGCATCAAAACAAAACTTCATTAATATAGCTTGAAAGACTAAAACTTTCTACCAAGTTATTAAATAAGTTTGACATTTATGATAATCATAACATGTTCTTTAAATTGTTCTTGGGACTTGGAAGACTAAACATTTTGAAAATGAATTTAATGAAGTTGATGACATTTACACCCAGCTACATTTAGCAACACTTTATTACTGTGACTAATTGAAGTAGTTCTATCCACCCAAAGAAAAAGGTTACAGTGTTTCTCATGAAGCAGCATTAATACATACTTGTTTTTTCCACCTGCATTGTTGTCTTCTGGGATTTAGCTTCAACAATGTTTAAGCTTTATATCTCTCTCCATTTACATGATCAACTCATCAACACCTCTCTTTTGTTTCGATTTCAGAAACGGCGGATCCTCTGAAGTTCCTCAGAAGGTTTCTCCGCGTGCGATGCGCCAGCTAAGGCCTACAGGTCTAGACACAGACTCTGCATCTTTGTTAAGTCAGGCTAATAAAATGTCAAAGGAAAGAAGCCCTAAGATCGCTGACCGCAGATCTCCTCGAAGCCCTGTTCCAGAGGTAACTTCTTTCACAAGTAACATGCTATGTGTACACTAAAATCAGTCACCAGTGTATAATACATATTGAAATACAAAATACACACTAAAAATGTTACACATGTATTTCGTATTTCAATGTGTGTAATACACTGGTGGCTTACTTTAGTGGGTTGATTTTGGTGTGTAAATAGAATTTTTGCTTTTATGTGTTATATTATGTTGCTGGATCTTTAAAACCATTATAATTCCTTGTTGCCTCTCAGAGGAAGCGCCCGAGCAAGATATCGGAATTGGAATCACAAGTTTCTCAACTTCAAGAGGATCTGAGGGTGGTAAGGGACCAGCTTATTCTGTCCGAATCGAGCAAGAAGCAAGCTAAGCAAGAGGCCGAGGATGTCAAGGAGCAACTGTTTGCCTTATCTGCCAAACACGAAGATTCGCAGAAGCAACTTCTGGAGCTCTCAGCTTCTAAAGAACATCATGATTCTGAGCTACAAAAATCCACAGAAGAGCATGAGGCTTCTCGGAACCGGCTCTCCGTTGATTCCGTTGCACTTGCCTCTGCAATGAACGAAATGCGGCATCTCAAGGCTCAACTTGGAGTGGTAGCTGATTGTGAGAGTGAAGAGAGCCGAGACATCGAATCGGCAGATTCGGAGCTACTGAAGTTGAAGCAGAACTTGTCAGAAACTATCTCTCTTGTGGATGAAATGAAAAACCAACTAAAGAACTGCAAAGAATCTGAAGAGCAGGCCCAAGCTATGGTCAATGAGACTTTGTTGCAACTTGAGGAAGCTAATAGAACCGTGGAGCAGTTAAGGATCGACGCTGCGAAAGCCGTTGGTGGCTACAACTCCATTGCTTTGGAGCTAGATGAGGCTAGATCAAGAGTGAACTCGCTAGAGGAACTAGTGAGCAATCATTATGGAAATACCACTCCAATTGAAGGCGAAATTCGTGATTTGAAAGCCGAGGTTGGACGGCTAAGATCTGCTGTAGAGACTGCAGAAACTAATTACCAGGAAGAACAGATTCGCAGCACGGTGCAGATCAGGAACGCCTATGAGTTGATGGAGCAGATAAAATCTGAATCAAACAAGAAGGTATGCGAGCTAGAAGCTGAATTGAAAGGGAAGAAAGTCGAAATCGAAGAGTTGAAGGCTAACTTGATGGACAAGGAAACTGAATTGCAAGGTATTGCGGAGGAGAATGAGAACTTGAGTTCAAAGCTTGATGAGAGCATTGCATCGAAAAAGGAGAATAAGCTAAAACAAGAACTTAAAAGCCTCAATGAATGTGTGGCCGAATTGAAGGCGGATCTGATGGACAAGGAGACAACGCTGCAAAGCATATCCGAAGAGAACGAATCGCTGAAATCGGAGATCAATAAGAGGTTATCATCAGATGGTGGCAAAGTTAGTAAGGAGGAAGCTGCAGCAGAAGTGGAGGCAGCTAAGGCTGCAGAGCGCGAGGCACTCGCGAAACTTGGGATTGTGATGGAGGAGGCAGATAGGAGCAACCGGAAGGCTGCGAGGGTGGCCGAGCAGCTCGAAGCAGCGCAGGCGGCCAGCTCGGAAATGGAAGCAGAGCTGAGGAGGCTGAAGGTGCAGTCTGATCAATGGAGGAAGGCTGCGGAGGCTGCGGCGGCAATGCTTTCGGCCGGAAACAATAACGGTAATAATAAGATCACAGAGAGAACTGTTTCTTTGGACAGCAACAACTATAAGCGGTCCCCATTTGGTGAACACATGATGGATGATGATGATGACTTCCACAGAAAGAAAAATGGGAACATGCTTAAGAAGATTGGTGTGTTATGGAAGAAGCCTCAGAAATGATTGATTCTCTTGTGTTGTTGTAGTCATGAATATTATTATTGTAATGTCTTTGTTTTTTATTATAATTTCCTTTCTTTTTTTTTGTTGATAACTACCTTCTGCTGTGAACTGCACTGTAAATGCTACCTCAGTCTGAGTCTGAGTGTTTGTGAACTGAATTTTCAAATTTAGTTTAGTTTTTGAATGAATGAAGATCATTACTATGTAGTATCACCTATATTTCTCATTCCTTATTTTCAACAGCACCATAAATTTCTCAAGTTACCATCTGATCTGCTAAGGTTGACTAACTAGAATTGCAGATCTAAATCGAAAATTTATTTAAAGGTTTGATATTGGTCAATAAGTTGTTATAAGACAGAATTTAAATTCTTGTCACTTGTTTAAGCATATGAGTGAATTAACACTCTACTGTTAATTAAAGGGTTTAGGATAATGTCATATGAGTTACGGTTCTAATTAAATAAAATTTTCCTTACTTAATGTTCATGAATATAATAATGTGAAAATAATGTGTATGAATCAGACCACAGTACCCAATAGAGAAATTTATAACAGAACCACCGTTGATGACGCTGATGGAATGAACATTGAACGTTTGTTTAATGTTTAGTCCTTTTCAGCTTTCTTCTTCTTCAACCAACTCAGTTATCTTTTTTAATTACAAATATTGGGTTCAAACTTCAAATCTTGAAAACTTCCAAAAATAAATGTAATTTATTGCTGCTCAAATTGCTCAACCTCAAAATAATGTCTTGCATAGAACATGTGTAAATGTTGTGAAAAGCATTGAAGACCGTGATAACTGATAATAAGGCACTTGATTGTTGATTTTTTCTGCATTTAAACGTCATGCTTCAGAAAAACACTCGCGCGTTCCATTCCAATTTTCATGGTAACTACCATGCTTTTTATCCTCTCAATTCATGCAATATAATGTATTTGACCCAAAATCATGCAGAGTGTATAACCAAAACCAATTTACATAGACACTAAAAAACATGTCATTTATATTTACAATAATAGCAATTCTATTAGTATACCAAAATCAGTTATCGATATATAATACATATTGAAATATAAAATACATACTAAAAATAAATTAAATTACGCATATATTTTGTATTTAATATGTATTATATATAAATGGCTAATTTTAATGACTGATTTTGGTGTATACATAATATAACCCTTAAAATAATGAGTGCATATTTAGTGTATTGTGATACAACAATGTCAGGTAACCAATAAAAATTCAGCCAATAATTTAAATTAAATGTTTTATTTCTTTAGATTTATATTCTATCTTAAGTGATTAAAAACTTAATAAAGAAGTTATAAATGTTCCATTGGTTTTCATTGTGTATGTTCTATAAACAGTTACGAATTTTTTATTTTTATTGACTGATTTGTTGGTTAAAAAAATATTGATTATATATGGTCACCAAAAAATGTATTATGATAATATAATAATATTATATTGACATAATTATAAGTAAATTCATCTTTTTATTCGGTATATAGGCTTAAATTTAAATTATAAAAATCTAAAATATTTTATCATACAAAAAATAACTCAAAAAGTTTGAGTGTTTTTTGAAATTTCACGATAATAAATTTAAATATAATATAAATCTTACACATAAATTTCACAGCAAAAATAAACAATCTGTATATAACAAGTGTTGAATTCGAGATATATTTAAGCAAATTCGAATGTTTATCACTCCAATAGTAAAATTTTTGGTAATATAATCATCTTAATTATAAAAGATGATAAAGTTCAAAAAATTTGGACTAATAACTTTATTATTATTAGATTGGATTAGATGTTATATTGGCATGTGCATAAGAGATAAATAAACAAAGAGATAGTGGTAGCTGAAGACTTTGACCATCATAGCAGTACTCACTCCATTTTCGTTCTCATTTTCGTTCTCATTTGAAGCCTCATCAAGCAAAGTGGCCCCATTATTACTTTGTTGCGCTTTGAGGTGATTGCGACGGTCAATTGAAACTATATAGTTTGTTTTAATTTAAATTAAATTAATTAGTTGTCATAATCATGTAATTAAAAATAAAAATATCAAATTAAAGTGTGGCCCATCTCCACCCATCAATCTTTCAACAATGTCTATCCTTATTGCACTATCAACAAGATTATTCAAGGAGGACAAAAATGTAATCATATGATATCTCTCAACTAGGTGCAAGAAAATGACTTCTTCCAATGATGCTATACAGCTGCCTCTATCTCTTGTTTTTATTTTTGTTCTTATATGCATATATTGGTGTATATTAAAATCAGTCACTAATATATAATATTGAAATATAAAATACACATTAAAAATAGTTAAATTATATATATATATATATGTTATATTTTAATATGTATTATACGCTGATGACTGATTTAGTAGCTAATTTTAGTATGCAAATAAAATTATTGATAATATACAATGCAAAATATCACCTTGATTTACGTTCTGATTATCATTACATGAGGGCTAAATCCAATTTAAGCGAGATTCACGTCCATTTTTTGTTGTTGTTAAACAATGGAAATTACGATAAATTAAAGTAGTAAAATAATATAATTATATATTGATTAATAGTAAAGTAGGCACTTCATTAAGAAGATTAATAATCAACAAAAAAAAATACATTAGGAATAAATCTTTATTATACAATAGGAACCGAAAAGTAATTCTCCAATAATGACACCGTAACAAACCAAATTCTCTTTCTCTGACTTCTTTGAATTTTTTTGGTCATATTATTTCTACCAAAAATATTTTAGAAACAATAAAAATTAGTCTAAAATAATTTAAAATTTTTTAATTAGTATTCATTAATTATTATTGAAATAAATGAATAATTTAAATTATTATAAATATATAATTATGAATATTATATATAAAATTATAAATATTAAATTAAAAATACAATAATTTTGTGTTGTTATCTTTGTATCATTATTCATTAAATTATTCTGTTTCTAGTTTCTTTTGAGTTTGGGGATCAGAACATCAAAGATCAAAATAGAGTGATTATTATTATTGCAAAAATGTAAATGATAATATTATGATCATGAGTCATATGCAACGTTTTATAATTAATTAAGAAAAGGCAGTTAAGTTCTAATTCAAGTTTCATAGAAGAATCTAATTAATAACAAAAGTTAAACTATAATTAAGTTAGGCAGAATGTCAAATTATGGTCAAGAATAATAATCTTTATTTCTCTTACTCAACCTGTTTACGTATCTAATGTAGAAAAAATGCGAACATCTATCAAATTTTTTAATAAGTCACCAGAATCAATGTCCCTGTAATTATAAAATATTAGAACTATGATGTAACAAATATATGTAGTAGGTCATGGTACATTGATTAATGGAAGCACATTATTTGATTTAAAAATAAAATAATTTTGAAACTGATTACTAATACAGATTCCATTATCACGCCTAAATCTTAACTCAGATTTTGGTCTGCTAAGTGACATAGAGAGAGACAAAAATCCTTCCCGATCTTGGCGCTTTTATATACATTCCTTCACTTAAATTTCTATAATTCTTAGCAATCAAAATAATCCTATAATATATCTGAGCTCAATTGTGCAGTAATTAGTTTACTAATCTGCTTAAATAAATATTATTATTCAAATTTTGTTTTATACATGTAATAATTTAATGACCAACGACAAATTTTTAAATAGAATTTTAATTCATAATAAATTAATCTTTGAAGAAGAAATTTAGAATGGACTAGGTTCACGATGAATTGGATGGAATATTCTTAAATAAATGGTTGGAATTTTTTAGTATTTTTATTTTTATTATTTATTATAAATTCTTAATCACTCATTTAAAAATATTCTATTTGGTTCAGTATTAATTAGATCCACTTTAGACAAAATCATCTTTAAATAATCAGATCCAAGAATACATTAAAAAAAATCATATAATATATATGGTATTAAATTAACACTAAAATTCTTAGATAGTATTTTATTTTACAGTTCAATATAATAACAATAAATTGTAAGTATGGTAGTAACTAGTCAGTACAAACCAAAACTGCAATACAAAAGCATGTTCCAAGAATCTACCTGATGAATGAAAGAATATAAGATGCAAATACAATCAATGGTGGCAGAATATCTTGAAACCATAACTAATCTATGAACCTGAAAATTTGATCCTAGCTGTTCAGAATTCAGAAGTTGTTTCAGGGCTGCACATAATTAAAAATTAAAATATTTATAAGAAAAAACCATGAAACATCACTCTCATTCCCTCAAATCTATCTATCTCTCTCTCTCCATCTGTCAAAATTAGGAAATGATGCTGCATCTACTTCTCTCCAACTTCATTGACTTGGTTACCAATTACTACCATACAAATATGAAATTTCACCTCTATTCTATTCACCAATTTATTAAAACAAAAAAACATAATAATATAATAGTACACAATTTTTGACAATTTGATGCTTAGGGAAAAAAGAGAGAGGGAAACAAAACAAAACAAAAAGGAAAAAAAAAATTCAATCGAATTATATTAATCATATTAATATTAACATGATTCAATTAAACACTCTAAGGATTGAAAATCTTAAAGCAAAATACTTAAACTTCACTAACCATGACATATAAACTAAAATTTCATTAGTCTATTCACCAATTGAGAAAGAAAAAAAAGAAGATAATATTACAAAAGTTTTGACACTTGCTTAATGGAAAGAGAAAAAAAAATAAAAACAAACAAGTAATAAATAAAACCTAGAACTCCTATTAACCCAACACTCTTAATTAATTAACACTAATTGATACTTTAAAGAGAGAAGAAAGGGTAATTAATTAATCAAACTCCATTGTTGTTGTTGTTCTACATTAGTGGGCTATTGAGAAGTCCATGCCAAGATAATGGAGTAGTGAGAGGACCATTATTACTATTCCAACTTGCTCTTGATGATGATAAATCAATGTCTCCAAGAACCATGTTTGTTGTGTCTCCATTGATCTGCCATGGAAAGCCCCACAAAACCTTATTATTATTATTACCACCACCATTGCAATCATCACTTTGTTGTTCTCTTCCACCACCAACATTGCACAGTTCTTGCTTTATGGTTGTGACAGTAACTGCTTGAGTTGTTTCAACACTACTCATTTCTTGCTGATCATAAGGAATCATCATATCATCACCACCACCATAGTACAAATCATTCTGCATGTTGTTGTTATTGTTGTTGTTGAATCCATTGAAGAATCCATGTTGTTGTTGTGTTGTGGTGGTGCTGGTGTTCATCACCAACATTGATGAGAGATCATGGTGGTCATCAAGACCAAGTTGCACACCACATGTTTGTTTCTGGAGCCTAGCCAATGCAAGTGTGAATTCAGAGTCATATGATGACAATGGAGGCAGAGAATTGATTAAAGGGCTAAATGGTAATAATTGATCTTGAGCCCTCTTTGATGAAGAAGAAGAAGATCTTTTGTTCTTTCTGCAACCACCACCTACTGGAACATTCCTCAATGTTCCACCTTTGGTCCAGTACCGTCTGCATGATTTGCAGAAGTACCTTGGCTGTGAGAGGCTGTAGTTGTTGTAGTAACAGAACTTTGTGTTTGTGGAATCACACCTTGGACATTTCAATGCTTGTTCTGGTTGTGGCCTTGGCTTCTTCTCTTGTTCTACTTGCTCAGGTTTTGATCCCAACATGCTTTCTAGTGACTGGTTGTTGTTGTTATTATTTGACATTATTTGCTGAACAAACAAAGAAAAATAAATTAATATATGATTGTTATTAGTTATTATTTAAAATTAACGACTAAAAGTACTGAAACAGATTACTGAAACAGATAATATCTTACCTGGTGGTGTTGTGCACTAGAAAGATCCATCCATACAAAAAATTTGGTTATATATGGAGTCTAATTAAATAAGAGTTCAATCAGCTTGAAAAGAGTGTTGTTAATTTTGGGTGGTTTGTGTTTTTGAAGAAGCTAAAGAGAAGAAGAAGGGGAAAGAAAGAGTAGAGTTTTGAGAAGAGAAGAAAAGTAGTAGTGGAAGGGAGATGATAGAAGGCACATCTCAAGTGTTGTTATATATAGAGTAAAGCACGCAAGAATAAGATATATATATATATATATATATATATATATATAATGTATTTAGAATTGTGATGAAATTAAATAATTTGAGAGTTAAGAATAAATAAATAAATAAATGGAAATAATGATAAGAGGGAATGATGATGATGGAGGCAGAGAAGGAAATTAGGAAAATTGGAGTGAGAGTGTATGTTGTTAATTGTTACTTACTTGGAGTGGTCACCACCCACCCAATTCTGAAATCTGAATTCTGCAACGGTTTCATACAACACTAGTCTTAGTCTCTGACAACTCCTGTGGGACCCACCTACTCGCGTGGATTCAACTATTCGTGGACCCCACATTCAATCCTTGCCCTTTGCGTCCCCACACTTCCACTTTTTTTTTTTTTTTTTCATATTTCAATTAACAAACACAACCCACCCCTAAAAAAAAGCTATCAATTTTTCAATCCAACACTAATTCCAACTAGTTTCTTTTTTTTCTTAACTCCACATGCAAAATTCTTTGCTAATTTTTTTTTCCACACTCCCCAAGCTTAATCCGAATAGTAAACAATTAGTATTTAGAGCTTAATTGTATACAATTATTATTATTGAAAAAGCCGCCATCCGTAACGTTTTTCAAGCCGAGTTTAAACTAATTAAAAGTAAAATTTTAAATATTAAATAAAAAATTATAAATAATTATAAATTTAAGTGTATACATATTTTTAAAAATTTGTAATAAGATGATTGCATTATCAATATATGAAAAATTAGTAGAAGATAAAATGAAAAAAATATTCAAATGTTTCATCACATAAGTTTGATGTGATTCAACTTATTAAAAAAAATTAAAGAAATTATTGTCTCGGGTTAGGTTACCACCTAATACTAGAAAGAATTTACTTCACAAGGTGTGAATTTGATTCATAATGAAGTAATATTAGGTTGTCATCACCTAATACTTACATTTAATTATGTACTAATAGTTGAGGGGGATAAAAAAAGAGACAGTATCCTTTTATTTGATGGTATATATTGTTATGCAAATTCAAATTAAGCCATTAAAACTTAATTACACCCGAATCTTATATCAATTTGTAGTATTAGCTAGATACTATTTTTTCATGTATTATGTATATATATGTCAATATTATATGTCTTTTTTCCAAAACAATGTTACATGAAGTTTATGATAATTATACTGATTAATAGCATCATATACTAAAATTACATTTTAAACAAGATGAGTTAGTTACTTTTGTTTCTGTTTTTTTATAGTGTTTATTTGTTTATTGCCACCATATATATATATAAAAAGGATTATACTACATGTATATTAAAATCAATCATCAAATTAGTCACTGGTGTATAATATATATTGAAACAAAATACACATTAAAAATAAGTTAAATTACACATATATTTTATATTTTAAAATATATTATACGCTAATGGCTAATTTAGTCACTTATTTTTTGTGTAAAAATAAAATTATTGATATAAAAATAAGAGATGCCGTCATTTTCCGATAATTGTTTTTAATATTGAATCTATCTACCATATAATTAAAGAATACAAAGAACATCTTTCCTAATTATACGAAAAGAACAGCACTAAAATTAAATTATTGTTTCCTTGTTAAACACGAAGCAAAACAGAGATTTGGTTTGGTGTGAGATAAAGATCAGAGAGGGGATGTTTTTGGATGTGTGTGATGATGATGATGATGCAATGGGACCCAAATTTAATTAAACAAAGCATAGCATAGGAAAAACATTACTATATGATTTGAGATGATATATATTATTGAAATGAAGGGATTAAAGAAAAAGAGAAAGAAAAAATGGGAAATTTTGAATTGGATTGTGGTGGTTTGTTGAATGTCCGAGTGATGTGGACTTGTGGGTAATTATGTTTGGGACATCCTTGACAATGACACAAATCCCCTTCCATTCTCAAATTTTTATAATAATTTGCAATGTGTGAACATAATAGTTAATATGAATAATTATTATTGTATTTTATACTAAAATTTTAATTACCTATTTATTATTTGAAAAAAATAAGTATAGAAAACTAATTTTTAATTAACTAATATTAGCTAATTTTTTTCTTTATTTTAAAATTATTTTTTAATTTAGAGAGTTTAGAATTAGAATTTAAGATTCAAAATGTAAAATTTATGTGGCATAAAATTTATGATTATCTTTTAGGATTAAAAAGTAATTTAAAAAAGTTAGTTGGAAATAATTGATTTTCTCTAATAATTGAACTCTTATAGAAAAAAAATGCAAAATTTTGTTTAAAAAAAAAGAAAAAATTTGAAGGAATTTGTTTATATTGATATTTATTAATCTATATCTTCTTATTTAGTTGTGTAATAGTGGTAACTGATACATTAGCCAAGAGTATGATAATAATTATCTTTCAAGAACTCTCTCTATTACTTTTTGTGTATTATGAGTATAGATAAAAGTGTGAGATGCTTTTAAGTTTTTTCACTCAGATTGAATTGGAGACTCTCTCTATATATTCAGTTAAAATAATAACAATAATATTATTTACTAAAGAGTATTATATTATATTCTTGTTCCAATTGCAGGTTGCCACCACATATATGCAAAGATATTATTATAGGGTTATATATTTGATAACCTGTTCTTTCATCCTTTTGTTGCTTTCATTTTGATGTGTACTCATGTAATTAATTTGTTCTCCAATTTCATTCGTGTTTTTATTTTGGAAAATTGTATGATATAAAAAATTATCTTACAATATAAATTTTATATTTTACATCTCAAAAAAATTAAAATAATATATAAATGTAGACTCACATATTTTTCTAATAAAATTTATATATTTATCATTTATATCTGTACGTATAAGTTATATTTTCATTTTTATGTATTACATGGCATGTATATTATATATAACACTCCCACCTAGCTGCCTTATATATACACATCGTACTAATGTACAATACAATAGTACATGTTTCCTTGCTAATGTTTTTGTGTGGGGTTGTGTCCTAAATCTTGTTGAATTCTAATTGATTCGTTTTCAGTGGAGTCATCAGTTCATCATACACATATAGTTCATAAACTTCTACTTGTAGAATAATATCTACTAACCAATCATGCATTATTAGAAGTTGTGATATACATGAATGCATAGTAATAGCACCTCGGTATCAATATACATCACTAATGATAATAATTTCAATTTAATATTATTAATACTTATAACGCTGTAAAAGAAAAGATCACTCCATAATAAGCTAATTTTATTTTTCATTCCTTAATCTCAAATATTTTGCTAATGCTGGCATCGACTTATCCTTTCAGATGACTCTCTCAACTCTTTCGACGCTCTCAACCACTTTTTTAGTGAAATTCTGTCCAAGCTCCAGTGAAAGAATTATCTACAAAACAATTAAAATATCAAACAATAATAGAAAAAATAATCTCACAATAATTTAATATATAAATATATATATAATTGACTAAAATAATATTGATGTTAATAGAGGGTACTAATAAATACTAATAATTATTTGTCTACTCTATTACACTAGTATGCTATTGACCAGTGTCACCACTGTGAATTCATCAGTCAATTTTTTTGCTTTATACTTGGTTTTGGTCTCTTGGACCTTTAATGTAATTGGGTGGTGCATATGGTGGTCCCTTAATTTTGATGATGATAATGATCAACAACAATAATAATCTATGCCTACAGTATTCACTGACTTGTCTTACTCAATTCCCACTTATTGGTTGCACTCTAAACCTTTGTTCCATTATTTCCACTCCCCACACATTATTATTTCCCATTATAGTCACTTTACTATTCCACAACAACCATCCACAACTCCAGATTCTGTCTCTTTTTTTCACATATAAATAAACAACTATATATAACATTAATAACATAGAATTATTCATCAATTAAGGAACTAAGTTTTTTCGTTAATATTAATTTAACATGAAATTCTGAATCTTAATCTTAAATTCTGAATATGTTAAAAGAATAACTTTATAATATATACAAATTTAATTAGTATCAACTAATTATATATATAATAATTCATAAGAAGTTATTATTTGTAAAATTTAAACTCAAAAACTTTTATTTATATTATAAAACACTTTTCAACTAAACTAATTCAATTTTTATTATTTTTATATACATTTAATATATAAAAGAGTAAATTAAATAGAGCCTATCCTATTGTCACACTAGTATATATTTCATGATGATGTCTTCCGCCGGTGCGTAAGGTGAAAGAATTTTATATATATTTCGATTCTTAATTACCATTCATTCGTTAATATAATCTTTAATTTGTTAGTATGATAATGCAATGCAATGACTCAACATATTGTACCTTCCGTCTTAAATAATAATTGATATCTTCATCGTCGTTATCATCATCAATAATAATAATCATGATTCATGCATTCGATCATATCGAACTAGCTAGAAGAAAACGAATGTCTTTGAATATATAACATAGTACTGAAATGTCCTTGATTAAGTAATTTGATTTTGTTCTTGTGTATCACTTAAGCTAATTCAAGCCAAAATCCTGCCACCTTAGTTTACATTCTAAAATATAAATTCATTGTTAGTTATTACCAACTTGAATCAATGTATAGTTAATAATTACATAAATTTAACCAATTTGAGTTGGTTTAGTGGTTAGCTCACTAGTTCACTTAAGCAAGTGTTGGGAGTTCGAATTTCGCATTGTGCATGCAGCAACTCATTGGTCAGCGACAAACTTTTAAATGAAACTCAGATCCGTGGATGATCAGTCCTTAACCTGTCGGGTTGGGGGATACCTTAACTAAAAAGAAAAAAATTACATAAATTTAATGGAATTAACGGTAAAATTTAAACCATTAACTACTTAGCTAGAATCAAGTTAATTAATATGAGTTATTCTAAATGTATATCAAAATCAACCACCAAATTAATTAGTATATAATATATATTAAAATACAAAATATACATTAAAAATAAATTAAACTATTTCAATATATATATATAGCAACTAATTTAGTTGCCGCTAATAGAATTATTGAATTAGAATCCATCTTTGCATTGTAGTTAAATCATCATGGAGCACATACATTATATCGTTATATTTTAATTCTCTATATATGCGATAACAAAATTAAGATAAACGTGTAATCTAATTTCTAACCTATCACAATCCATAGCTATTATTGTGTGCAAATCCCGGTGGAAAAAAATAATGAACAATGAGAATAAAATATAGATCACATCACAGGGAATTTAAGTTTAAAGTAATATAATTAATGATTATTTAATTATTATATGATTTATATCTCAACCCAAAAGCAGAAAAAAGAGAAAGTAGAACAATGGTTTCTATATATGAAAGCATACCTACTACTATATATGTATACCGTATGATTATTAATTGTCACATTTGTTGCTTTATTTTTGTGCCTCCATTTTTTTTCTTTTTTGTATCAGATTCTCTCTATAAAGTAGTAGTGACTCGCCGGAAATACCATGATACTAACTATAATAATTCATAAACTCTATAATAAAAAAAATAAAAAATGATATACTATCATTAATCATTATCTTTACGAGTACTTGTGGAAAATAAGTAGCATACAATCATTGTTTCCACTTTCACATACTTTAATTATTTTGGATCCCACAGAAATTTAGGTTTGGGTGCATCCTATGTACCATTAGCTAGGTTTCCTAGTTCCTATAATTTCTAGCCATTGTATTCAAAGTGACCACTCTCCAGTAGATAGATTGAATAATAATACTGAATTCCACCACTACAGGTTGATGATATAAAGTGTTTGAAGAATGTTGTTTAATTTGTATTTTTTTTTAGAGTTTTGATTTTGAATTGTTATAATAAAAAGGTAAAATTCATGTCGAGGAATCTTGTTACAATTTTGTTGCAAGTTGAATTAGTGTTTTTTTTTTCATTATCTAGAATATGTTCTATAATTTTATATATATAACATTTATAATTATATTTATAATATCTAAAATTATTTATTTATTTAATCAATATTTAATTAACACTCAATAAAGAAAATTTTGAATTGTTTGAGCTAATTTTTATTAATTTTCTAATATTTTCTGTTAATACAATTACACGATGAAATGGTTGAGTTTCTAATAGTAAACTTAATTAAGAAGTAAATTAAATTTTATAAAAGAATTGATATGGATGTGGATATGTGATTATATATGGTAGTTGAAATAACGTGTCTGAAAATGCATGATTTTAAGGATATTTTCATTAATTTGATCAAACATGAAGCATGCCCAAAAAAAGAAGAAGGAGAAGAAGTAAAATAAATTTTATAAGAAGATATGGATTGATATGTTATTATATATATATATATATATATATATATATATATGAAAAAATTATGGAACTAATACATTATGATTAATAGAAAATCAATATATATTATGAATAATAAGTTATATAAATTTTGGATGATAACTTATGGTTGAATATATGAATTATGAATAATAATCCATATAAACATTGGATAATAATTTAATTATTGATTCTCTGATTTTTTAGTGTTGGTTTTATATATATATATACATATATGAAAGTTGAATTGAATGATATTTTAAGTTGATCAAAGATTGGAGGATGAAAAAACCAAAAGATAAAACATATACATATCATCAATGAGATAATGTATATGTAGTGGGGCATGGATTTAGTTGTGGGGTTATGAGAATGAACATCATATTCATAGGGATCAGTCATGTTGGTTTGACTAGTCAAATTTATGTCGGTCAAAGAGAACATACATACTCACGAATATAAATAAATAAGGAAAAATATTAAAAATAAATAAATACAAAAAAAAAAAGAAAGTAAAAGTAACTATATAGGGAACTGTGTCCAACATCCCAAGGAGCACAGAAAAAAAAAAAAGAAAAACACAACAACATATATTCATAGGGTAACGTTGTTTGTAGTATTAGCATTTAGCAATGGTGAGAAGAAAAGAATCTGGGTGTTCCCACTTCCACAACTTTCCTTTGTTCCAGGCAGAATCTTTGTCTGAATGGTTGAGGTTGATATGTCATGTGATTTTGTGTGCTAGTTTTGCCGTTTTGGAGTTTAATAATCATAAATAAAATCATAGTAATAATCAACAAATGAGATGTGATAGGCTTAGAACATAAAATAGAAAAAAGAAAAAGAAAAGAAGAAGCTAGATGTGCTAAGTGATAACTATATATGGACCGTATTAGACACATTGTTGTAGTTTACAACTTCAATGAGGCAGTAAATTGAAAAGGTAAGGGAAAAAAAGTAGAGACGCAAAACGGCAATTACATTTTTAGTGCTTTTGAATTAATTCGTTAAAAAAAGGGGGAAGAATGTTTGAATCCTCTTCTATGTATGGAAAGACCATGCACGTTAGGGGTCGTACATTGCTTATTGCTTGGATTATTTGTTTGATGGAAACAATAAAAATTTAGTGCACAGCAGTCAGTTAAGAATTTAAATTAGATATTTTATTTTTTTAAATTTTTGATGTTTTGTTTTTGTTGTTAGTTGTTTTAAATTTTAGATATTTTATTTTTAAAATAATTATGAATATTTTACTAATTTTTATTGTCAATGTTCTATAAATAGTAGTTACAGATGTTTTATTTTTATTGGTTAATAATTTATTAATTAAAAAAATATTAGTTATTTATATTTTTTTCAAACAATAAATATTAAGAAGTTAATTTGAATTCACTAATAATATAAAAAATTTTACACATGTATTCAAATAAATAGTGTCACATCAATAAAAATTTTTTTTTATTCATCTCATCATTAGTTATAAAATAAATGACTCCAATTGCATGATTACGTAAAATATTTTACTCTTTACCAAATTAAACTCAAATATTAAAAATTAAAACTATTTATAATGATGACTGATTTTTTTCCCAGCTGATATTAAATTTGTTACAAAAATGACGATCTAGACCCATAAACGGTGAGTTATGATAAGAAGGGGAGAATAATTCATAGGTTAGGTTGAGTGAAGGGTAAGCGAGTAATTACCGAGAGAGAGTAAGGAAGAAGAAAACAAAGGAAACATCGGCGATGAGACTTGAGAGAGTGTTGGTGTGAGGTGGGTCCACCTGTGTCTTCCATCCTAACACGTGTCACGTTTTCCTTCATCGCACTTTACGAGGAAAGAAACATCCCCTACCAGCTCCAACAAGGTTGCCATCTCTATATAACCGATAAGAAAAAAGTGGTTAACAAGATATTTAATTTTATATAAAAATAATAATTAAACTGTTGATATATATTATTTTAAATGATTTATTTAAATTATTTAAAAATTTTAAATATCATTTTTACATAAATAATTAAGGTTATATATATGAATAATCAATAAAAAACAGTCAATAAACAACCAACTTTATATTTTTTTAAAATTGAATATTCAAAACTTAAAAAATAAAATGTCTAATTTAAGTTGTTGATTGATTTGATTAAATTTTTATTAGTTTTCTAGCAAATTTTTGTATATATATATATTATTTTTATGTATTTATTTTATTAAAAAATAAAAATAAATTGTATACAAAAAATAAAATAGTGTAAATATTATTTCTTACATAAATTTAACTCTTCTTAGCTATCTAATTTTATATATGAAAAAGGAAAAACATTAAATATTTATATTTTTTAATCGATTTTATATTTTGGGGGATTTTTATTAATTAAATGTAAATTTAGATATTTAAATAACACAAATTAAATGAAAAAAAATAAAGTAAAGGGAGACAGAGACAAGAAGACTGTCAAAATCTGGAGAGGCCTGAAGACTTAGTTGGGTCTGAAGTGGACCCTCACTGAATGAAAATTGAAAACTCTGTGTGTGTGTGAGATATTCATATTCTCTTCCCTTGTGAAGCAAAGCATCACAAAACTTGATAATTTCAACTCCAACAACCCTTCTCAATTTGGGAGTATAATTTCAGGGATGTGAAGTCGTTCTCATCCACATTATATACTTTCACTTTCACTCACGTAAATTATTAAAAAAAAATTATATTTTTAAATATTAAAATTGATCAAAATGATGCTAATGAACGTAACTTTGTTGATTGTTAGTTTAAGGTGAAATTGATGAGTGGGATGGTTGGTGATATGATATTTCACGTGGAAAAAATGATTGGATTATGGGTCACTTGATGCTCGAATACACTAGAAGAGGACACGTCGACTCATCATCTCTTTGGTTTTCTTTGTTTTGTTGCTACAATAATACAAAGAAAAATTAAATGGTTTAGTAAGGAAGCTAAAAAAGGCAATTAGTTCATAATTTAAATTCGTTTCCAAATAAACCATACGTAGTCGTGAATAATGCGGTCAATAATTGCATACACTAATAATAGGTTCATCTTAGTGCATGATGATCATACATACTAATATGGATTTAATTGTTGATGATATAATATATAGTATAGACCAAGTATATTTTATTTATATAAGAGATCAGGCCATCAGGGTCTCTTATAAAATTGAAATTGTATGTACCTTTGTCGGTCCAAGTTGTTGTAAATCATTTCGATTTCAAATTGGGTTGGTTTGTTTTGCGCCACGGTTCAAGTATTGCGAGCTAAGCATGCATTTCTTTGTCCATTTAGTAACAGTATTTATTATTAGTGACATGCGTAACACGCAGCTTTATCAAAAATGTTGATTCTGATTCTCTTGAATGCCCCCACTTTGTTGTTATATATGACCACTGAGTTACTCAAAAATAGTATAACAAAGTCTTATGTTGGATTTTTTTTTTAGTTAGAAGTTAGTCAAGTTGTATTAGATTACATGTTTTAATAATGACTAATGGTATATATGTTATCCGTTTTTCAAAAAATAAACTAAGATATATTTTTTATCCTTAATATTTATTAAATTTTTTTTTGAAAGATAGAGAATATATTAGAAGATATTGAATTGAAGTAAACGACTTCCAGAACAAAAAAAAAATGTCTTCCATTATATATATATATATATATTTTAAGGTATCTTCCAACTCAACTCGGTAGATCAAAGATGGTCAGTGGGTTATTATATGTATAAGACGGAATATGAATCTCCGACACTTGTTTAAGCGGATTAACGAGTTAACCATCAAACCAACTCAACATCTGTCTTCCATGATAGATGGTAGAAGTAGTCAGGATCAAACTTAATAGTGGTTGCTTTTTTTGGACAGATGAATTGGGTTTGAAGTATCCACAATAGATGCAGGCCATGTTTTAGTTCTGGTCTTGATTTGAATTCATTTTGATTTTTTTTGTTATAGATTCCTTTCATGTTTGGATCTCAGATTTTCATTGTTGTTAGTATAACCTCGATAGGCCCAGCCCAGGTAGATTTTGATTTTGATTTCAAATATACTACATGTAATCATGTATTATGTAAAAAAAAAATTATTTATATAAAATAAAAATTTAAAATAAATAAAATAATATATATATTTATACAAAAATATATAATAATTAATTTAATAAATGATATTTGATGTGTGCAAGAAACATTTTAAATAATCATAAATGACAACAAATTAATTTTTTTTTTTGGTTTCCTAAAATATCTTCCAGAATAGAGGATTAATTTTTCACCGATTTAAACTTCATTTAAGGATTTATTGTTAGTCAATAGATTACTGCATACACAAGATAAGATTCGAACTATCCACACTTTCTTAAGTGGCCTAATAATTAATCACTGCACCAATCTAAGTTCGTGGACAATAAACTAATTTAGATAGGTTGAATTATAAGCTTATTTGTGATATGAATGTTAATAATGATTAATGAATATGCAACTATTAGCCAGTTGTAGCATCTAAATTTACTAAGTGATTGTGATAGAGGACGGTGTGTGTGTGTGTGTGTGACAGGTGAGGTGAGTTGGAAGGGTTTGGAAGTTTGATCCCATAATCCCAAAACCGCGAAACTCTGCTTCGGAAGAAAGAAAGAAAAAAAATAAAAATCATTCCCTAGTTTGGTTAACAGACAATAATAATCCATCATCGTTCATGGCGGCGTCACGGATCATATCGCATCCTCACCGTCCATTCCCTCCTCCGCCATCTGAAACCCATGCGCACTCCTCCATCAACCTCAATTTCGCACTCCACCCACCAAAACGGTGTCGTTTCGCCTGCGTTCTTCGCGCCTCGCTCAAGGAGAACCATCTCAACGATAAAGGAGCTGCTGACCTCTTTGCTCTTCCCCGTAATTCACTTCATTCATTCATTCACTCTCTTTGTTCTTCCTTTTATTTTTTTAAAAATTTAATTTAATTTAATTTTGGTCTGTTAGGTCCTTTAACTTCCACTCAGCTATCCGATTCAGTTTCCGATGGTCCACGTCTTCAAGTTGCATATCAGGTACTATTTCTTCCATTTCTCATATTCAAATTTTATTTTATTTTATTTTATTTTATTTGCACAAATTATTTATTTATTTTTTTCAGGGGGTTCCTGGCGCTTATAGTGAATCAGCAGCACAGAAGGCCTACCCAAATTGTGAAGCTGTTCCCTGCCCACAATTTGAGAATGCATTTCAAGTATGATCTTCTTATCATTTTTGCTACCTTTTTTTATTATTATTATTTTAAATTTTAAGTTTCTTAATTTGTTGCATTGGTAGGAAATAGTCCTTCCACTCCCTCATGATAACATTAGAAATTGAAAGATATTCCAAATTGATTGTTTTGTGCTGGTGAGTTGGAGAGGTTAAACTCACAAGTGAAACTTGAGCGTCGGAGTGTCATTGCAGAAACTCCCCCACCGTTCCTTGAAGAGCTGACGATTGAGCCCGAGATATGGGTTGTGTTGGCCAAGTTATAGGTTAGCTCGGCTGAGTTATATGAAGATGGTAAATTTAGCCGAGCTATAAGTCGGCCGAGTTATAGGTTGTAGCCACTGAGTTATAGGTAGTAGTTGCCGATTTATAAGGACCAGATAAATTGTCATTGTAGAATTTAGATACATAAAGGTTATTTTGATGATGTGGATTTTCTTGACAGATTTAAGTGCAAGTTCTTGAAACACCTATAGGGTTTATCTTCCTAATGATTTAATCTCTATATTTCTGTTACACTAGAAAGTTGAAAGGTGGCTTGTGGATAGAGCGGTTTTGCCAATTGAGAATTCTTTAGGAGGGAGCATCCACAGAAATTATGACCTTCTACTCAGGCACAGATTGCATATAGTGGGAGAAGTGAAATATGCAGTTCACCATTGTCTGATGGCTAATCATGGTGTTCAACTTGAGGATCTGAAGCGCGTTCTTAGTCATCCACAGGCTTGTTTCTAAGATCATAACTTTTTTTGTATCCTACCTTTGTTAGGAAAGTCACAAACTCACCTAAGATTGGTTGTGTTTTAGGCCCTTGCACAATGTGAGCACACACTGACGAAGTGGGGATTGGTTAGAGAAGCAGTCGATGATACAGCCGGTGCTGCGCAGGTATGCATAGAATGATGGGAGCTGGTTTCTGTTATCATTCCTTGTTTTTCAGTTAAGCAACAATCGCACTTGATTTACCGAGTTTCAATTTTCAAGGCAATATTAGCCATTCCCACTTTCTCTGTTTAGGAAATATACTTCGTTCCTTTGAGACATCATAGTATTTTATGCTTTTGATGGTTCTAGGTATTGGTCATCCTTGATCAAGTATTCCTGATCTACTTTTAAAATTAACTAAATTTTTACAAAATTCTGAAGAGTAACTACTTGATTTGATATTGAAACTTGGGTATGAGGATTGAAAATTCAACTTAGCTGCTATTGTTGACCTCATTATCAATGTTACTTACCCTAGCATTTTTACAAATTATAGTATATTGCCATGCATGAAGTAAAAGATGCCGGAGCGGTTGCTAGTTCTGCTGCTGCAAAGATCTATGGCTTGAATATACTTGCCCAAGACATTCAGGTCAGAACCCATGGCTGCATTGTTCTAACAAACAGGATAATCATTCATGTTACTGTACATTACTAGATTTGATCTCTGACATTTTTTGTAATTCCAGGATGATTGCGATAATGTCACCCGATTTCTAATGTTAGCACGAGAACCTATAATTCCTGGTACAGATAGGCCATTTAAGGTACAGACGAATAGAATAAATAGCTGAGACTTTTGCATTGAATGCATCATACTTCTCTTCACTACTAATGGATTTCTGATGTCTGCCTAGTTATCAAATATTATGTATAGTTGTTGATTATGGTGTTGAATTCTCAGACAAGCATAGTTTTTTCGTTGGAAGAGGGTCCGGGAATACTTTTCAAGGCTCTTGCGGTGTTCGCTCTGCGTCAAATCAACCTTTCAAAGGTTTGTTTTTTCTTATTTTCATCAGATGCTTGTTAAGGAAGTTCCAATTTTACTTCTAAAACAATTCTGATAGTGAGATTTTCCCCCCCATCAGATTGAAAGCCGTCCTTTGCGGAACAGTCCGCTACGAATGGCTGATGACAATAGCAATGGGTCACCCAAGTATGATTTCTGAATTCCATAACTACAGCTCCTTTTTTAATTTATGGTGATGATTGTTGTGATGATCATAAGTTATATTTTTATACAGGTATTTTGATTATCTTTTCTATGTCGATTTTGAAGCGTCAATGGCTGATCCGACGGCACAAAATGCTCTGAGGCATCTAAATGTATGCTTTAATTTAATGTGTATGAATCATCTACAAAGCATTATCTGAGTGGATCCTCTAAAAAACTACTCTATTTTTACAGGAGTTCGCTACATTCTTGCGAGTTCTGGGGAGTTATCCTATGGATACTAGCACGGTGTAAAATGTAAATAATATCCAGAAACAAAGGTGAGCACCATCTATCTGAACAGTTTTCCTTGATGTTATTGTATGAGACTTTTAATCTTATCTGTTTGCTGTATTCTGATGTTGATGTATGTAGGGTTCTTCTTCTTCGAATTGCGTGATCATGTTAATGAATATACACCGAAGTCTTCAATTCTTCAAACGTAGAGAAACAAAGAAGCATTGGATGCACAAGCTCCTAATAGTTTTGGCGTGCTTTCCCTGGCTTTAGCATCTCTGTTCTTACTTCTTAGAGCTATAGTGTTAGTTTAAAGCAAACCTACATTGTTGGTTCAAATGCAAATATACTAGCCTATTACTTATACCCTTTTGAACCCTATTAGTTTGATGTTTCAAAATGACCATGCCTCTCCTTTGTACTACGGTTAAGTATTCAGATTATCTCAAATGAAATGATTAAACTCTAATTTGACTGCCAAAAAAAAACCAACTTATTAAGCAATCAACGGTTACTATCAAATATGAACTACTATCTAATATGAACAAATCAAACTATCTATTACAAAAATCCTCAATTTCGAGAAAGGACAGTCATGTCATACAGTTACTTCATATATGAAACTCATCAAATTACGTTCTACATTCTTAGTATTTACTGCTAACTCAACTCCCACTAATATGAACAAATCAAACAATTATGCAGATGTCTTCCCTGTCTTGAGTTTGATGATGCTCAACTTAGATTCATGAGTTCTGATTTGTTGGCATTAGCTTTTTAACTAAGGTCAAAATCTCAGCCCGCATCTCTGCAACTGCAACCGGAGTAACCTGTTCCTTCACATCAGGGAACCACAGCTCCTTTAAATCAATACTTTTGCAGTTTACATACCAGCTGCATATCACTCTTGCTATGGCCGTGACATACAAACCGCAATCATAACCATTCTCTTGTCGGGGTGAACCACTCCATTCCAAAAAACCGGGTTCAGATGCTGATCCAGATTGCCCCATGTATCCAACAACAGCTCTGTAGAGTTGCTTAGCAGGTGTTGAGTTCATGCCTCTGCAGCTATCATGGTGAACAAACTTGTTAGCGCGCCTGTAATATGCAAGTAGGCTCCAATGAGATCCACCTTCGGCTTTACTAACATCATCGTTATCGTTGACAGGGAATATAACCAGTTCCTTATCAGACAAATGAAGGGGATCTATGAAATCTTTGAGAGCCTCGGCAACAGGACATTTCATGATCCAAAATGCTATGGAGGGTGGTACCAGCAGGGTGTCCTGAGAGGGGTAACTAGATGGAAGATAGCTGAAATAGAACTCGATAACTCGATCATTAAGATAGAACGGACCGCTGAGGATGGTAAGATCATAACGCCGAAGCACAACATCGTTGTAGCTGAGAATCATCTCATCTGATGGTGATCTCTTCATTTTATAAGACTGATGGAAATGAGAGCTCAATGTCATAGTTAGATGAACAATTCACAACAATTCACACCAAACTCTTTTTTTACCTCCAAAATCAAAACTCACAAATGCAAGAAAAGGAAATATGTTCAATTCACAACAATACCAGTTTTTTCAACTGGGCATTTTCTCATACATCTTGTGGACATATTCTATAACACAATAACCTAGGCATCAAGTTCTAGCAATTGCATAATGATAATAATAAACAATAAATGAAAAAAAAATTCATTCCTAAATTATCAACTATAACACAAGAAAAATGGTTTCCCAATTATTAAAAAATAACCTAATCAAGCTTCATGTAAAGTTGTTTGTAAAAAAGAAAATTGAGCGAGGATTAATAACCCTAAATCTGAAAAGGACTTACAGTGAAATTGAAGAATAGGATTGGTTGGTTATTGATTCAGCAAAAGTTGGAGTTTGATATCAAGAACCTTCAAGAAAGCTTCGCACGAGTGAGTATCACTGTATCTATCAGAAGCAA
>JASCZI010241830.1:10622-20668 GCA_036250425.1 Stylosanthes scabra | reverse complement strand
TTTTTTTTTTTTTTTTTTTTTTTTTTTTGACGTTATATCATCTTATACTTTTATACGCAGCTTTTGGTTAAAAAAAAAAAAAAAAACAAAACGGAAAAATGAAAATTGCTAGTGAATCAGACAAAAGAGCATACTAGAGCTATACGCTTAAAATTTAGACAAGCATGAACCTACCGGGGACCAAGGACTTGGTTCATGCTGAGGCTTCTCAGGGGGAGAATTTTGTACTGCACCGCCTTTCATGGTCAGAATCTCCTGTAAACAGCAAGCGTAAATACTAAATAATTAGAAATTTGAAACCTAGGGCATAAAATGAATCAGATTTCTTCGATTCAATTGTTATATTAACGTGACATAACAAGAGTTAATTGCCATATACAATACAAAAGTAATTAAAAGAAATTTGAGCTTAGAATCAAAATTGACATCAAGAAATGCGATTACCTCTCCGGCAGCTTCAATTGCAGCTAACCATTCATCAGAAAATGGAACAACATTTGGTGGAATCTTCACTGAAGGGACTTCCAGCTTGCTTTTCATCGCAGATTTCTCGCTGCCATTCACGAATTTAATGTTATATCACGCAGTGTACATGTAAAATTGAAAAGGTTGCCAAAGCATAGAAGAGCAAAATTTATCACATTAAATAAGGTACTCACTCATGAGTTATTTTGCTGCTTTCTTCTGCTGAATGAAGGTAGCCTTTTGCCTCATTCTGCGTGTCAATATTAGGATACTCATGATCCTCAAGAATGTTACTTTTTGCTTCCGAGGAACAAACTTCACTGCCTTCTGGGATTCTTGTGTGGAGGGGTTCATTATCTGAAGCTGGTAAATTCGAATTTTCGACAGAAGAACAATGCACATCAGATTTGCAAGTAAGTACCTCTGCAGTGCTATCTTCACTGCCTTTTATGGAGGAATCAAACTCAGCAGACACAACTTGATCAATGTGTTGAACTTCTTCTGTTGGCAATATGTCAGTGGGACAAACTTCCACATTACCCATTTGCAGGCATTCTAATCTGTCATCCGCTTCAAGATTTCCATCTTTATACTCTCCCGTTACCTGGGAATGATTATTTGAATAGCTGTTTTCACTTGTTGAGATAATGCTTCCTTTTGATGCACCCTCAAATAGGCTTTGACTCTTGATTTCTTCAGAGTAAGCAGTATTTAATGGCACCCCATCACCTTCCAAGTGCATTACGTTATTAATATGCGGTGAATTTGCATAAACAACAGTAGGACTTCGCAGCTCAGAGAGATGAGATTTTTCATTTATTTGAGTATCACCCACCAACGGAAGCTGATCTTTGGCAACTGAAAGACTCTGTTCACTGTTGCAATTGTGCACCTTAGGATTTTCAACCAAGTACTGGGGCTGTACATCATTCGCAAGTGATTTCTCACTCTTTCTCATAGTGTGATCAAATTCTGTGACCGCCAGAGCTGATGCAATGTGTTGTAAAAGGCAAGAGGGGTGTTCAGATCCACCACAAATGGAGTCTTTGGTGTTCCAAATGAAATCTCCGGTGACGGCACAAACTCCATTCTCATCAAGCAAGTGGCCTTCAGTTTTCACCAGACTCTCATCTTCATAAACCATTTTGTTTGTTTCCGAATGCGAACTTGATTCAGCTTGTTGCTCAAAATTTTCTGGGACATCATGGTGATCATCTACTTGTGTTGAAATGTGCCTAGAAGAACCATCATCTCCAAGCTGCCATTCAGGAAGTGTAACAGCTTGTTGCTCAAAGCTTCCTGGGGCATCAAACTGATCATCATAGCTCATAGAGGTATCCATTGAAGAATCATCATCGCTAAGCTGGCATTCAGATATGATGCAGTGGTCATTAATCAACATATCATTTGCCCTTGAATCACAGTCAGCTTTCACAGAGTGGATATTTTCTGTATTATTCTCAGAAAATGTTTTGCTTCCAGGAGATACATTGTTTACCTCACCACCGCAAACACTTGTAGAAACAGCTAAGCAATCTTCACACATCCTATCGAGTTCAACTGGTTGAGTGCTAATGTTCATTGCTTTTGAGTCAATAATCTGGTGGCTTCCTTCATCCACTGATCTTGGAATGGAACCTAATTTATCATCAAACACATGCTGGCAGGCTTCACTTTCAGCTACTTTTGGTTGACTTTCACAAACAACCCTAATTTCTGGTATAGACTTCTCAAGGTGATGTTGGAAGGATACAGTTGTCACACAAACTACCTCACAAGTATTTTCCTGGGATTCATTTTCAATTTCTGAACTAATTTCTCCCACAATGCTATGATTTGGAATATTGATTTGTTCCCCTTGTAACTGCTGATTAACTATCCCTGAAATACTTGGGGTGGTGACACTGCAATTGGCTGAGGGATTCCCATTCAATACATCTGTTTGTGCAGCATCTCCTTGTTTGTCATAACCACCAACATCGTCATTTACTTCTGCAGTCTTGACATGATTATATTCCTTGAAATCTCCAGAATGTCTTGTATTGTTGGAAGACTTCGTATCTTTTTGCTGTAGCAACAAGCTTTCATTAGAAGTCAGAACATTACTAGTGATTTGTTCTTCATCTTGTACCATGGCAATGTGCATTTCATTGGAAATATTATCTTTCTTTACTAAAGTTCTATGCATGGTATGATGGGTTATAGGCTCTGGTTCTTGAACTACCAACTGATTCCCACTGGACAGAACATCATGTAATTTGTCGTCCAAAGGGAGGTCAACCTCTTTCTCCAGCTGCTCATGGCTATGACTCTTTGAAAGAAGCTTCTGTTCATGTCTAGGGAGTTCCGTGTCCTCCATGTTAGAGGTACCTTCATTTGTGAGTAGTTTTGCTTGCTCCTTAGATTTTAAGTCCACATGTAGCTCTGCATTCATGAAGTTCTGCTTGTTTTCAACCATTTCTTGCTTACTTATCTTTCCAGGACCACATGAATGACTTTCCACCGCTAATGCTGTTAAATGATTACTTTTTACTTGAATGCTTGCTTCTGACTTCACATCTGGCAAACTGAATTTCTGAGTGTCATTATTTATTGTGCCTTCAACAGTGTCCGACACTTTACTAGATACTTGTGGGAGTCTTGCCTCATCATTATGTGTTTCCAACTTCCTTAATTTAGGAAAATTATTCTCTCCAGGTTTGCAAGGTTTAGAGCTTTTCTGTAATTGGCTGCGTGAATTGGAAGGTTTGGCCTGCAAAGAAGTTAAGAGTTATAAATACAATATCATACATATAAGCATCATTTTACAGATGTATGGACTTAAGTATCAAATATGGAACCAAATAGAGAAGTTATACCTGAGAAAAGAATCCCAGTGAAGGAGATGGCATCCTTAGGCCTGATGGTTTTGTTGTCTGAAACTGTCTCTCTAGTTTTTTCTCACTAGTGTCCAAAATAACTTGTGGGAGGCAAGCTTCTGACACATTAGGTCCTCTAGATCCTGATTGATGCTGTCCAGTTGGTACAGATTTTTCTGAGATTGAGCTATCCTGTGCATGTTAAAAAGGCTTCAAAGAGAATAATTGCATGCTTACTTAAATTAAAAGGACTAAACAACTGATGAAGCAAATGGCTTTAGAAGGTTAAAGTTCGAACCAAATGTTTTCTGGCTTCCTCGTTGACAGTTTTGGAAATAGAGCATTTATCAGTTTGATCAACTTTTGGCTTGCCGACCCCACCTAGTGGGACAAGGCTTTGTTGTTGATGTTGTTGATCAACTTTTGGCTTATTCGGCAGTGGCACTGTTCTAGGAATTTTTGGCAAGCCTTTTGCTCCAGCATACTTTTGAACATTTGTAGCTGTCAAAGAGACACAAATTTAACATTACACAAGAATTTTATTCATCTCATCCTAACATTATAATTTGATGTAAAGTTCATAGAGAATAAAAAACATCAATCAAAGCACCTACTAAAAATAAGAAACAAAAACAAATTGCAAAGCATACCCGGTTCAGCATTGTGATTTCTTTTAGGTAAACTTGTTTTCAAAGTTCCTCTTCTGGGAGTATTGGCAACCACTGGAGCAATAGCTTTTGGACGGGGTATTTTAGTGACTTTTGATTCAGTATTTGGTGCTTTCACCGGTTCAGGTCTTTTCAGTTTTCAAAGGAGTCAAGGTAAAGACATAAGCCTTTCTATATTCAAAATGAAAAGATGCAGAAAGCAACGAATACAAACAACTCAGGTTAAAATTAAATAAGGGAAACACTAAAAACAATCTACTTAGCATATAGTCTAAAGTCTAAACAATCAATTGCAAGGATATGAAGATGAAGCTGCTGGCCAGAGACACGCATTTCGTTTAGGTCTATTCACAACAGTATCATTGATTGCAGGCACCTTCCGCTTAGCCTAACAAATCATATATAGTAATCCGAAAACCAAATCAAATAACAGTACATATGATTTTTTTTTTTAATAAAAAAAGGTAGCTCAGTTTTGATGCATTGTCATTGTAACAATGAGCTATAGAGACTAGAAACAGAACAAAGGCTTTAACCTTGGTTAATACCCCAGATTTTGGAGATAGGAAAGCAGCAGCACTTCTATTTCCACTTCTATTTTCAGTGCAAACAACACCTTCTGAAGATTGGTTAAACAAATTCTCTTCAATTTCCTGGAGTGCGATAGAGACACTACCTGGCTCTTCCTCGTTGATAGCTTTCAGCTCCCTATTAAGCCTCTTAGGAGTGGAAGTGCCACTAATCATAGAAAGCTCCAACGGGTTCAAAACACCTTAAATCAATTAACATTCAACATTAATCACTATTCACTAGTTATTAACTCTAATTTATATAGCCACTTAGACAAACATGTCAAATCATCCTACTGTTTTCTGCTAACAACTTCATAGTTCATACGAAGACAGAGTTTCTACCGAGAATTATACCTTCTTCCTCGAAGAAAGCTCGATTCCATGCCAAGCTTTTGCGCAAATTGTAGCCTCCTCCTTTCTTCTTTCTCTTCATTTGCTGAGCCTCCATGCTGAGCTTCGCCGCTTCCGGTTTGTTGTTCCAAATCATGTTCTCATCGCATTTCTTACTGTCTTTCTGCGGTGCGGCACTCGCATTTTTGGCGTTCACATCACCAACCCTACCATCTGCAGCAGCATCACACCATCAACAATCCGCAGAATGTTGGTTAATAAGACTGGTTCTGATTATAGGTTCTAGACTAGCTATAGACTCTAGTTATAGGCTCTAAATAATAGAGTTGGGTTAAGTTAGCTTTGACAGCTAAGCACAGCTAAGCAAAGCAGTTAGAATTTAGTTAAGTTAATCTCTCCTTATTGTAACTTGTTGTAGAAGCAACTATAGGTATAAATACTAGAAGTTAGTGTAACTAAGATTCAGATTCACTATTCTACATATTAATGAGAAAATCATTTTACTTAAGCTTTGTTCTCTTTGTTCTCTCTCTCTCCTCTCTTAGCTTAAGAACCTTCTCTGATCATTGCTCAAATCATAACAAATCAAGTTCTTCAATGTAGCTCTAGATCATGGATTTTATCACAGAACACAACTATTTGAAATCATTGATAGCTTTTGTGAAAATTTTAACTAAAACTGGAAAAGACTTGACGCAAGAGTTAAAGTACGAAGCGCTAACTGGTTCGAGGGAGAGATCTGAGAGATATTCGAGGAGAGCCGGATAAGACATTGGAGGCGACGGCGGCGGAGGAGATGTCAGAGTCGCCTCCGGCGGTGAAAGCATCTAAGAGTAAGGAATCGTCAAATTTGAACTAAATCTGGAAATAACTTAACACAAGAGTTAAAGTAGGAAAACCTAACTGGTTCGAGGAAGTGATCTGAGAGATATTAGAGGAGAGCAGGAGGAGACGTTGGACGCGACGGCGGCGGAGGAGACGTCATAGCCGCCTCCGGCGGTGGAAGCATCTAAGAGTAAGGAATCGTCAAATTTTAAATATAACTGTAAATGACTTAACGCAAGAGTTAAAGTACGAAAACCTAACCGGTTCGAGGAAGAGATCTGAGAGATATCAGAGGAGAGCAGGAGAAGACGTTGGACGCGACGGCGGCGGAAGAGACGTCAGAATCGCCTCCGGCGGTGGAAGCATCTAAGAGTAAGGAATCGTCAAATTTTAAATAAAACTGGAAATTACTTAACGCAAGTGTTAAAGTACGAAAACCTAACTGGTTCGAGGAAGAGATCTGAGAGATATCAGAGGAGAACAGGAGAAGACGTTGGACGCGACGGCGGCGGTGGAGGCGTTAGAGTCGCCTCCGGCGGTAGAAGCATCTAAGAGTAAGGAATCGTCTTCGGCTGTGATTTCTAAGAGTGAGAGGTCAGACATGGAATCCATGATTATTCTTCTGTTCTCATGAGTATCGGAGCAAATGCGATTTGGCGTTCGGTTACCGTTATTGTGATTTTGGATCTGTATTTTGAAACGAAGGTTGAGCGGGAAGGGAACAATCACCGTCGCTTTTATACGCATGCGTATTTGAAAGAACTACGAAGGTGCCATCCAACGGTACGGGAATAACGTGATTCGTCATTGGGCTTACGAAGTCTAGCCTAGAGTTGGACCCATTACTAAGTTGAGTCCTTTTACTCCTTTATCAATTTATCAAATAATAAAAAAAAACTATGTAAACAAAAAAATAAAAAACTATATTTATATATAAAATAATTTAATAATTCTAGATATATACTTATTTTATCTAACCGAGTACAATCAAGTTACTTATGTCAAATAGAAGACAATTTCGATATTAAATAGAAGTTTATCTCGATGCTATTTTTTTTGTATTATTTAACACCGAAATAATCTTTAGAAATAAATGATTTAATTGAATTTGGTTGACGAAAATAAGTATCTATCCCATTAACTAAAATAATAATTCAGTTACGTGTCTATAAATATTCACTCGTTTTAGTTAGCTGTGACTGCTGTGTAGGTACCACCATGACAAGTATAGTCACTGATTTGTGATTCATCTCTCTAGTATCACCACGGGGAGAGGATTAATAGCCTCTCATAAAGAAACTTGTGGTTGCAAATTGCAAGCATCCACAAAACTTTTACAAATATACTAATTCACCATTATCATGAAATCTTTTTTTAAAAAATATTCTTAATTTTATTGAATTAACCTTGATGATTAATGATGCATTTTGATTTGATATTTTCATACGAAAAAGAAAGCATATCTAAGGTGATGATGAATGTCAAATCCAAAAGTGAAGTAGAAACGCGCGTGAATTATTCAAGCTGTGGTCTTAGTTTTAGTACGTTGCTGGCTCTCATTACAGAAAAAGTAAAAAAGGATATAACTGGTGATTAATCATTACACGAAAAAGGGTCTACATATCAGAAAATCCCACGCTACATTATGTGTATATAACCTGAAACAACAAAAATACAATAACTTCGTCTCTTTACAAAAATTACTCTAACCATTCCCTTCCCTTGTCTCTTCCCACTTCCTAATCTAAGCAAAAAAGAACTCTATTAAGGATACCATCCATGTCAGTTGGCAGAAATCTGTTGCTCCAGCATAGCCACAAGAAAAATGAGTCAGAACTTTGTAGTTAGGGTCAAATATAAGGCAGCATAACATCAAGAAAACTTCACGTCCAAGCTACCACACTGGTTAGTACAAATTCTCATTTTGTGCTCCTTCCAATGACGTATGTTTTGACAATAAACAAAGCCAGAAGGATGGATCAATATTCAATTATTCATCGTCTGTTAAGGAGGCAAAGGAAAAAGGTTTGAACTTGTAACCATCGCCATGGTAGAATTTATTTTGAAATTCTACCCAGTGAAGACGCAGGGCATGAAGAAAAGCACTCAGACTCTCCATCATGAGTAGTATAAAGGCAGTTGCAAACGAGAAAACAAGTAGCCCTATTAACCGAATGATGAGATTGTCATACCTGTTATAGATATTGATAAGGAATGGCATCGTCAATGATTAAGATAGACAAATGACTTTAAGAATAAAAATGCAAGAAACATATGCAAACATGAGAGTCGATAATGCTAGAGCCAAAAGCATGGCAAAAATGAAAAGAAAGCAAACATGATAGAGGGTTTTTAACTTGAATTTCTGCATTATCTCCCTAGATGCATAAATATTTATAGTTAACATGTGGAGATTAGATGCATGGTATCTTCATGACACCTAACCAGCAGTGTACAAGTAAAATATTGTACCATGTAAGGTCTATAAATTAAACTCACCCCCAAGCAAGAAGCAGGACTTTCTCATAAAAAACAGTAGAAAGTTCTGAGTGAGCTAAGCTGCAAAGTGATGACAAAAATTAATCAACAAACAACGAGTGAAAACAGTTAAAGAAAGAAAAAGCTGAAGCTGATTAAACCTTAATGCCCAGAGTCGAAGATAAGATGCTGTATTTGAAACTGAACCTAGAACAAACTCTATGGCGTGAATCATTTGGTGGACAAAGACCTCACTAAAATTGAATTCCTCCTGATGTTGCCGAGCTGAATCCGGTTCCACCTCAGGGTCCATCTCAGTGGTATTAAGCTTACCATAAGCTTGCCCTTGGAATCTCTATAATAATATCAGGATAGAAGATTAATAGCCTGACGAACTCAGTGACCATTGTGATTTGTGTCATTAATAACTGGCTATGATGGAAAGTATAGAACAAGTTGAAATACGGCAAGACAAAAATTCAGCATAGTCAATAGAAGTAAGTAATTTAGAAGAAGCATATCAGTCCACAGAAAAAGATCTTCTAATGGATCTCAAGTTGAGTTGAAGTTCAACCACCTTGAGTGGATCAGAATACCAATAGGGAAATTCAAACCAACAGGCATATTAACACATATCAAGCTTTCAAGCAACAAAATCATAGTATCAAAAAGGCAAAAGTGGCACCTCATCATGAAGCTTCTTTAGTAGAAAAGGTTTTGGAAAGAGCATCCAAGGAACTGCAATTAGAGCAAAAAGTAACAAAAATACCTGCACATAAGCCATAATTCAGAAAGTTGAAAATCGGGAAATAGAACAATAATTTATAAACAACAATAAATTTAAAAAAAAAATGGGAAAAAAAAAGAACCAGAATCATACTTGAAGTACCCCTTGGCCCCAGAATAACTGATTCTCACCAAGATTCTCAAATGGGCTTAAAAACATGTAAATCATTACATGATAAAGGTCCGCTTGTGAGCCAGTACACCACTTAACAACAATGAGAAGGGAAAGATACCCAAATAGACTGTTAAGGAAAATCATCTGTGGCACAAACTGGTACCTAGAAAAGCAAGGTAAACAGTAAGTTGAAACATTCTACTCAAAGGACGGCAAAATAATAGCTACATTGAGTTAGAAGAGCAACATACCTTATATCTATTGAGTTACCAAAAAAACAAGCATTGAAATAACTTAATATGATTCCTAAGTTCATATGCACCACACCAAGTAGAATGGACATCTTCATCTTGAGGGAGTTAAGAAAAGCCAATTCTGAACGACTTCCACGCCAGCTAGGATCCACACCAAATGGGTATGGATCTCGATATTTGATTAAACCAGCGGTATGTGCATCACTGAGAAAATGTGGAGAACGAAGAAAAACCACAAAACGCAAAGTTAAGACCAGTTAAAAACAACTTCCCAGTCAATCTCTGAAGGTGTAGAGGGCATTATAAGAACAGACAAATGCATCTTTGAAAGGGACGGCAATATATATTATTCCTAATGATGTATATTTTCCAACTCATAAGTGAAACGTGAATAATTTCAAATAAACAGAACTGTAGTTTTCTTGTCAGAATTGTTCCTATGTATGTGTAACAAAACAAAAAAAAAGAAACAAATATATGATAATATGTGCAAACTTCAAATATTACAGGGGGAAAAGTCAAATAATATTTGTTTGTTGTTTCAGTCTTCAAGGATAACTCACAGATGTCATGGAAACTCTTATAAGTTAGAACCATCCCCAAATACATTGATGGTGTCAAACAAAAAGATTAGTCAAGCAATGCATCATGTATTTAGGAAATGTAGCAAATAA
>JASCZI010241830.1:0-10516 GCA_036250425.1 Stylosanthes scabra | reverse complement strand
CAGAAAAATTCATTGTAGATTAACCCACAGTAGATTGAAAATAGTGACATTAAAAGAAGCACATAGCGCCCGCCAAATAGCATCTCCATAAAGCTTCCAAGTCTCTAGAGAAATAAAATAAAACTATTAGGTGTTTAGTTCTGATGCCAACTTCCAAAGTGCAGGACAACAGTAAAGCATAACTGGTTTATCTGTTTGAAAATACTTGTTTCACAGAAAATAAACAAGTTTAGTTTTCATGATATTTTGATTAGAACCCAACCTAGAAATTACACTCTGGTGCTAATCTGATGGTAGCAAGTGCATGCACTAGCTTCTTGAACATCACAATGATGATCTTATTAGACATCAGATGGGAAAATAATGATGTTCAATTTGACAAGTCTCACACAAGCTTTTTCTTCCTGATATGTGTCACACCCATTATTCATTTGGTATAATCTTTCCAATGTTACTTTATTTGTGACAGTTACAGTGAAATTACCTGAGCGCTCAGCTTTTTTTCGCATGCTCTAAGGACTAATGATCCAAGCAATAGGCAAACTCCATGACCCCAGTCCCCAAACATCACCGCAAAAAGAAATGGGAATGTAATACATGTGTAAACTGCGGGATTCGCTTCTTGATATCTTGCAACACTGCCATTTAAAAAGGCTGGTCAGGACTATTTTCAGTTTTCCATTAAAGATTGAAAAAATCATGGATGCATTGTTGTCCTATACTTTGTCCTATTTTGACGGTTTAGTGATCAACTGGCATAGAAGCATAGAAGCTATTCATGTATTTCCAATTCCACGGAAAGTAATTAATTTCACTTTGTCTATGCTCAAGCTTTTATGCCACTCTTACAAACCATAATAAATATTATGCTCACCCATATGCATCAATGATTTCCTGATATGGACTTGTGAAGTTGTTGGTCCTAAAATATGTAGGTGGCGATTCAAGTGCATCCAATGAATGAAAGATTATGCCAACTTGTGAATTGCTATCCAAAGTTGCACGTTGCAATGCCTCATGAATCTGGAATATCATAAATGCAATCTCTCTAGTAGATAATTGATAATATAAATTAAAAAAAAGGGGTCAATTCCAAACAAAACGGATATAGTTGGGATCCACCTGTGCTTGTGCAGATATAGGGCACCATCCCTCACCAACAAGACATTTTTTTGTGAGATCAAAGTTTAACATATTCAATGTATCATAGACGGCTTTCTCTCTTCTTACCTAGGACAGAATGATAAGGATGAGAACCATTACTTGTGAATAATTATCAGATTAGGACACTTTTCCAGCTACTACAGACAGTGCAAAAAAGACTTGGGAGAAGACGATGTTCAGAAGTTAAATCTTACCATGTCCATCCATTTTTCAAGATGATCTCCTACAGAAGCTAGAGCCTTATTCCGGTGCCTAGTCCCAGCATCCAAAGTAGCTTCTATATCAGCAAGACGTGATGAAACCTATGACCACCAACTAAGCTTTTCAAATCATATTGTTTTCAACTTCCAATGTTTACAGCCACAAAAGATGACATAAATGATATAGAGCTGAGCAACAGCAACAATCTACTGGACAAGGCACAGTTCATTTCAATATGATGACTGCTACTAACATTTTCTCATGATACTACTCAATACCAATGAATGACACTGCCGGAAAATATGACTCAACAACTTTATGGTACTGTTTTCTGAAATCTTAGTTTTCTTTGTTCTGTTGAAACTGAAGCTACAAAAGGCCCATCCGCCCAATATTGTCTAGTGTGTAGAGCATACATGGCCCGTGTCAATTGTCATAAACTCATAATACATTACACACAACTTGAAGGGAAAAAATTAGTATCTTCTTAAGCTCATGTTTACCTCGTTAATTATTTGCCTCTGTTTACTTATATCTTCAGGAACAGGGTAAGTATGTGCGCCAAACGCCTCACAAATTTTCAGAATCTTTGTTCTTGCTCTCTCCCCAGAGAAAAACACAACAAACACTTCTTTCTCTATCTGGAAAGAAGATTTCAGAGGTCAGTCTTCATACGGACAAAGAATCCATTGGTCGGAAAATAAATGGAGGCATAAAAGGGTACAATAATTAAGTTAAATACAGATTAAGAAAACTATATTCGAAATAAATCATCATTAAATTGATAAGAAGGAACAAAACCATCTCATTTGAAATAGGATCCGTGATTTTGTCATCAGCTGGTTCATGATTGAACAGCATGTTGCCTCTTGTAGCCCGAAACAAAATCCTTTCAAAGCTAAGAACTTTGGATTTACAAATTATGCCACTAATAAATCTTAAACAAGATTGATTTGTTGGCTCCGTCGTTGTTTCCTGTTAAATATACAAACAATTTCAGTGCATTCCAAGATAAATAAATTTGACGGGAAATGAAAGGTAATATAGTAGAGGATTCTAAACTTTCAAATGATGAAAATTTTGAAGGACCTGCTGAAATATAAATGGTGTCTCAACATAATCTCCTTTGGAGTTCATATCCTCTAGTTCTCTCTCTTCTGAAACCGCATGGCCATGATTTGAAAATAGAATAGCACATGCCTGGAATTTACCCATAAAATTATATCATGGATACAGGAGAAAAAGTTTATAGCAGGTATGTTATATCAAAGCAAAGGGATTATAATAAAATCAGAACATTATTAAAATAAGTACAGCATTCTAGCATTTAATGCGAAGTTGTGATCAGAAAAATAACTATTCTATTTGCTAACTAAACGCGAGCAGAAAATATTATTGTAATGAAGAAAAGAGGAAGCATATGATCAACTCTAGTACTTTAAAAGAAACTTGAGATTATGAGATTTACTATAATCACAAAGGAAAATACCTTTTGCATTACAATTTTGAACTCCAATAGTTCCTTATATGATTGCTGAAGCTTCTCACTGTTAGAGTTCGTTTCAGTTAGCCCATGTTCATGCTCAGCAAGTTGCATCTGTTTTGACCGAAATCCAAGAGACTAACAAAGTCAGATTTAATTGTTAAAATTTCCACATAAAATAGGCAAACGCAGATAACTGACTTAAATTACATCATGTCATTTCTAATTCCTTGTCTTGCATCCTGAAAACATTAACATGAATGCAAGTCTTAGGGTACTTGGTGACCATATCTGTTGGGGGGAAAGCAGTAAAATAAGAGAAGGACCTCTAAATCTTCCAAGTAAATATCTGGCTGCATTGCAGGTCCAGAAGATACTATCCCAGCTTTACTGATTTGATCCTTGAAGAATCGTAGCTTTCTTGACATTTCTGCACATCGCTTCACCTGTTAAATTCAAAAGGGAGTTAATACTGCTAAATAAATAAATAGTTAGACAAATATTAACATAACCCTGACTATTAAGGATTGCTGAAATCATCTCAAATTTGAAAATAAACTATAATTGATCATTTTAATATTTTTTCTATACACCATGTTTGGTTTAAGTAAATTCTAGAAACTCGAAAACATCTTTTAGAAAACTGTTTGGAAGTTAGAACAAGTTTTAAAATCAAATCTTGAGGATTTGGATAAGAATAGTCTGATTGACGTGAAACGATTTATGCTATTCATCATACTCTTCCTACTAAGTATACATAGCAAGTTGCCCAATAGGAAAGCCTTTAATTCCAACTTCACCTCAAATATTGACAAATAAAATTAATACATCCAATTTTCAATGCAGAAAAGGTGACAAATGAGTGCAGGGAAGATTACCTGGTTAACAAACGTTCTCTGAAAGGGACTTTTCTCAGCATTTAACTGTAGATGAAGAAAGTTAAGTGTGTTCATGAGACCGAAATTATTTTAGATCATAGAAGAATAAATTTTACAGCAGCAACGTCCAAACCAGGAATTCTAGGAAGGCCAAAAGCAATTCTAGAAGCCCATATATGCATGCATCACATTACTTATCATAAAGTAGTAACTACTGAAGAAGGTCCTCCTAGAAACATTCTAAAGAAGTTCTCAACTGTTAACCAACCCTTCAATAGTAGAATTTAAATTTGATAAAATGTGAGTCTAAAGATGTTTTACACGTGCATCCAATTATGTAACGTCACCATGATTAGACATCCAAAAAACGTAGGATCATAGTAACTAAATTCATCATGCAAATTAAAGAAGTTTCACATAAAGACTCAGAACGTAGGATCATAGTTTTCATTAACTGTTCATGTGACAAATAACAAGAGAAGCACCATTTGCCATCACCAGATTCATTTCAACAGTGAAATTCATCAACATTAGCAATCATCAACCGTTCCTTGAGAGATACGTAAACATTTTTCCAGTTTTCATACTCAACTCCAACAACACGACGAACGAACTCCAAAATCAACCACGAAGAAATCATCATTCTTCCAAAATTAACGAACAGAAAACGCGAGAATAAAAAAATGACGAAAAAAAAAAACGAAGCTGATCGGAGAAAGTGGAACGTACGTCTCGGAATTGGAGGAGGCCGAGTTGGCCGAGATAGGTAACGGCTCGGTGAGCGGACTCGGTGGGAATGATGAGTTGTACCAGCGTCATCTTCTCGGAGCGCATAAGATCCATCGGCGGGAGCCGTTCCATTTTCCCGGGAAAGAAACAGGGTGTGGATCTTCGCGTTTAGATCTGAAAAAAGAAAATGAAAAACGGTTTTCTTTGTTTGTTTATTTGTATGTATTTTTTTTGCGTGCGAAGAGTGTGAGAGAGAGAGGGTTTTTAAATTGGAGGCATTGGAGTTGATGAAGACACAGTGCTTGCAGTTTTGCAACTGCTATTGCAATACACACAAGATGGAACGTGATTGAATAGGATGTAGTTGGCGAAAAATAAAGGAATTCAGAGTTTTTTTTTTTTTTTTTTGGTCAAAAAGGAATTCAGAGTTTAGTTTGGGAGAAATTCCAAAACAGAAAACAAAGACTTGAGTCCATCAACTTAGATGAAAATGGTTACTCTCTGTTATATGAAATTTGTGCTTTTTATTATCCACTTAAAAAGAATTAATTTTTTTTGTTAGTCTATTAGATTTAAATTTATATATCCCTTTCTATTCGGGGAAAACAAAAAACCTATATGTTACTTTTGGCCTTTTGGGTTTAATTTTTGTGACGCGATTACGTGACTATGAACCTAAAATAATCACGGTGAGCGGGATAAAACTAAAAGGACTGCATTGTAAATTTGTAATGCATTTAATTATTTGATTTGATAAAAATTCAAATGCCGTATACCTTTTTGTTATTTCATTTTGTGGCAAAACATTTTGTTTGAGAAATTTATGTTATTCTAGTTGTTGTCATTTTATACATTACATTTGGTTTGTGTATTATTTGTAAAGAAAAAATTGAAAAGATGAATAATATATTCTAAAAATTATAATAATTATTTTTTTAAAGTTCATTAAAAAAAGAAAGACAGACACGCACGGTAGTTCATGTGATGCTGCTAGTACCTATGAAGTCTGTTTCGTTTTTATGTGTAGATTTGTTAACTTGTTTTCTATATGGGCAGATTTGTTAACTTCTTTTGTGATTAGAAATGATTTGTTACCAACAGTTTATTTATATTAATTAAAAATTAAGATAAAACAAAAATGTTAATCATATAAAATTTCTCTTTAAAAAATTTTAATCGGCAAAAATCCACTTTGATTTGATATACAAATGAGTAGCGGCTAAATTGTCCACAATTGTTTGTTCATCTTAGGCATGCTCAGAAGTCAGAACTTGTGAAATGCGCGAAAAAGAGAAAAGAAAAACCGCGAGACTGAACAACACTGAAACAACGTTATTTAACAACGGATTAACAAAGAAAACGATCTTTCTTGCATTAATCACCATTCAGCAAAATACATTTCAAAAGCTAATCTCAAATCTGGGAAATCTCTTTAAAATTAACAAAGCATGTCTATGGAAAATATGAGAGAAACATCATGGGCACTATGCCTCCAAAGACACACCTCTACACACCCAACACCGTCATGTAACTCTTAGGCATCAGCAAACCTGTGAGGTAACACAAGTCAGCTACCAGCGAACAATGGAAATTGAAAAAGCAGTTGATACGACAATCATGTAAACAGATTATGAAAACCTTACCCGAGCTCAGAGAGCTTAAGGTGTGCCTCAGTGTAATCAGCAAAGAATGCATCTTCATCCTGAATCAAATCAGAAAATAGTGGTTACTTACTACTTAGCAGTAACATACTGCTATCATAAACATTAATGTATGCTCAAGATAATTTCAAGTTAATGTGATTCAAATGGCCAAATACTCAATATACATACCGCAGCATATTTCTCGACAAGAGGGCGGAATACAGGGTCACTCAAGAGTGCCTTATCACTTGGCAACTGAAGGAGTCCTTCCTTCTCACCACTCAAAAGCTCCCTGCCAAATGATCAACCACATTAATGAGAATTTTTATTGAAGAAACCAACAGAAAGAGCATCATCAATGATAGTTAAATCACACTCACTTGAAGTAAGAGTTGTCAAAGATGAGGGGATTGCTTGTCCATGGACCTTCAAATCCAGAACGCTCCTTGTGGGCAGCTCCCTAGAATAATATTTGGTGAAATCAACCGTTATAAAAATTTCCTTTCTTGCTGGCAATCACATGAAACTAATAATACAATGTGGCTTAAAATAGATAAAATTCAGGGTGGGGATACATACAAGGGTGTGACCACCAGAGAGGGCAACAATATCCTGATCACTTAGTCCCATGGCCTTGCCAAACACATCTCTCAAGTGGTCGCATCCTGCACCAAATACAAAAATCAAAACAATTAAGGTAAGAACACTGAGAAAATCTTATAATCAGGTATGAAATATCACCTACAAGTGGAAGATACGTACCCTTAGTTGCGTCGGGCAAGCGACCCTCAGGTGGTGGCTCAGGCTTGTCCTGATTTCAAAACAATAATATCCAAGAGAGTCAGCAGAATTTCCAAATTGAATAGAAAAACAAACAATCACATACCAAATTGTTCATTCAAAACATTAAAAAAAATCTAAGCAAAACAATTGCTCCGAAAAGGAAAAAACCCAACCCTATCAAATAATTTCAACAAACACATTTAACCAAAAAAACAAATTATATTAAAAGGTATAGTTAACCAAACTGTAATACACACCAAACAGTAGTAACAGTAGGTAACTCCACTTTCATATTGATTTTGTTGTTATGACAACATAAATTCATGACAACTAATAAAATGATGATCATAAAGTATATTTATCAAACAATGATTGTATACCTCTCTTCCAGGGTGGAAGGGGACTTCAGGTCCACCAGTGACCTCAACAGCAACTACACCGGCCAACTGCGTCAACAGAAGAAGCAAAACATTAAACACAAAACCTCAAAAAATTAACAGTAAATTGCAATACCACAACATTTCAGAATTCAGATCCAAACAAAATAACAATCATCACTAGAAATACCTGATAAAAGTCAGCGTAGCTCAAGGTAGGGAACTGTTCCTTGATCGGCTCCAAAAGCCTCACAGCGATGTCGAGTCCAGCGTTGGCGCCATGAGCAAGCTCAGCTGAATGCTTCATGGTTCCGAATGGACCTCCACTCTTCGTAGCCACATCAAAAGTTCCAGCAGAGTGCCATCTACAAAAACACACAAAGCCATATTTGGACTCAGATTTTCACTACAAGCTATTTTGAACACTGAATAACTAAGATCGGTGAAGAAAACAACGATCGAGAAAGAAAACATACGCTAGACGAAGCATCAAAGGAGCACAGCGTTTCTCAGCAATGAAGCCTCTGAGCTTCTTCTTCGCCTTCTCAACGGCCTTCTGGTAATCAGCACTAACGGTAGGGTAAGATTTTCCCATGGTTTGAAGTTCTGAGCACAAAAACAAAAAAATCAAACGATTAAGTCAAACATGTAGATCTAAACTCGTAGATCGTGGAGAGAAAGCAAAATTAAGCACAGATAAGGAAGGTAAACGAAATGAACCTTGAAATCTGAAGAGTGAGAACGAAAATGGAGAGGTTTAACCTAAAGGCACGAGGAGAGCACAAGACTGAAGTGTGGACTGTGCGTGGTGAAGAATACATATAAGGTTTGTGAAGAATGGAAAGTTCTAGTAGCTAATTGTGGACCGTTAGATGGGTTATGATCCAGCGGTGAATGATAATTTTGGAAATCAACGGTTGCGATAGGTTCCGCACGTGTGATCTCACTTTGGGTAGGGGGGGTAGGTGTGGCATCATAATGTCACAGACCAATTAGATAGAAGAGAAAGGAGGAAAATTAAATTGAAATAAAATAGAAGTTGGAAATTTGAAAAGGGTTCAAGCTTCATAATGAGAAGGTCAAAGAATGGATTTTTGGTGCTTTCATAATTGGATTTTGTGACATCAAAAATAACTTTTTGGGATAACTTAATGACAAGAATACCCTCGTTGACGGTAAGGTATATGGACGGGATTGTGACGAAAATTGATTTTTTTTCCACCCATTTTTGGACATGGAGATCTGCTTCCGTATATTGAAATGCCAATTTGATATTGATATTGATATTTGATATTGATTATAGATGTTTATGCTTCCGCGTCTATTGCGATGTTCCAAGGGTTTATATTGATTAATTTTTACTTTTTTAGCAGTATGCGATGACGTGTGATTTTTATTTTTGTATTTTTAATTAATATATATGTATAAGTATGGACTCTGGAGGGACACACGACTGAAGTTGTGGTGGGGGGGTATTCACGTAATTTGGCTTCAGAAATCTAAACGGAGCAAGGATAATGGAACGTTCTTGGAAAGAAAAATAAGCTCCCACAGTGTGAACGCATTTTGGCCACAGAAGATTCTAATGGGGGAATGTTAATGTCACCCGCTGAGGCATGCCTCTGCCTCACCTACTTGCTCGCGCAAATTGATTGGTTCGCAACACGAGGAAAAGCGAATATTCCGCTATGGTGCGCTCGCAAGCTGTGTGCTAGGTGCATTACAAATTACAACCATCACCAGCGCGCGCTCCACACGATGCTTTTATCAAAATTCTAAATAATATCAAAATAAAAATGATACATGATAAAAGACCTTTTTCAGTTTTTCCTTACAAATAATCTATCAAAATTTAACCAAATAAAGTAAGATATCTTCAAAATGATAAATATAAATATCCAACTCTATTTATTGCAATGTATTATCTCTTTTTATACTATATATTTTATCAAATTTTTTGTGTAATATACTTGTCAAATATTTGTGTCACCTTTGTGCCTTCTGTTGCAATAAAGAATAAAAAGTATTTTCTAATGTGTGAGAACATAATTAACAAGATTTTAATTTTAATACTTCAATAGCATATGACAAAATAAAGTCAATGAACCGACTCACGTCATCAATGCTAATTTATTCTTAGTAAAACAGAGTGAATTCTTTTTCAATAAAATAAGAAATTAAAATTTGACTAATTAATAATAGGAAGTATTTGAAGATGAATACATTCACCTTGTATCATCAATTTATTGGTATTTTCTATTTTGTCCATTTTTTCCATAATAAAAATTTTCAGGCCTATTGTTACCAAATAAAAACTTGGATCTCAAACGATATAGACTTGGAAGGACTAGGGAACTCAAGTTCTCAGCTTTTATTTTTGGTGACCATTCTCAAACTTCAATAATGTTATATGTATTAGGTAAATCTATGCTGTACAACCAAATTATTTATTCATATTTTAAATAAAAAATTATTTTAATGTTAAATAACACAAAAAAAATAGGATAGAATCAAACTTCTATTTTACATTGAAATGACTTAATCTTATGTTAGCAAAATAAATTTACACCTGAAATTATTGTTTATAAAAAATATTAAGTGGTCTTGCAAGACACTTTTGGAGATAATTTGCACATCGAAAAAAATTTGGGAGATCTATTTGTTGATTTTTATGGCCTTATCGGAATTAAGATAAAGGAGAGAATAGAATTCTAAATGGTAAAATGGAGTCCAAAGGAATGGAATCGTTTCCATTGCTTTAGATACAATGAGTTTCAATGTCAACCATCTTGAATTGGAAGGGAAAAAATCCATTCAAAATTTAACAACCCAAACAAAGGAAGCTTCATAGCATTCCGGGGGGGCTCCATTCCATTTCTTCTCAAATCATCAACCAAAACATAAAGTTAAAAATACATATTAACGAGATAAGAGTTAAAATGACCTTGGAGCCCTGGAGGAGATTTTTTCTTTTAGAAAAAGCAGCCGCCAAGTGGCTTCAGCCGGACACGCCACAGTATTACACCACATACCCTCAAGGGTTGTTAAACGAAATGGAAAAATACAACAATAAATGTGACTTAAACTATGTGATTTTGAATCAACAAGTTCTCAACCTCTCAAGGGAAAACACTCAACTAAGATCTACCTGTTGGCACCGGCAGTTTGATCACATTAGTCATTAGCATTGATGGTTGACGTCTTAAAAACACCAGCACAGCTCACGTCCGCAAATCCAGAACTGAAATGGATTTAATA
>JASCZI010241829.1:0-76256 GCA_036250425.1 Stylosanthes scabra | reverse complement strand
TATATGGTCCAAGAGTGAAGTTTGATAGAGGAGCAGCTTTAGCATTCAATGTGTTTGATTGGAAAGGTGAAAAAGTTGAGCCTGTTCTTGTTCAGAAACTTGCTGACAGGAGCAACATTTCAATCGGTTATGGATTCCTGCATCATATTTGGTTTGCAGATAAGTATGCAGAAGATAAAGGAAGAGTTCTTCAGAGGAGAAAAGAAGTGAAAGGCAATAAGAAGAAGAAAGATAGAGATGATGATGAAGTTGGAGTGAGTGTGGTTACTGCTGCATTAGGATTCTTGGCTAGCTTTGAAGATGTGTATAGGCTTTGGGCTTTTGTTGCAAGGTTTCTTGATGCAGATTTTGTGGAAAAGGAGAGGTGGAGATACACTGCTCTCAATCAGAGAACAATTGAAGTTTGATTATTGATCATTCATTCAACCAATTGAATTCAATTTGTTGTTATTTGTTGATCTTGTAAGTGTCTATCTAGAGTGTGATTTTGGATGAAGGTTATTTCATATTATTTTATTCAAGGATCAAGGAACAAGAATGGAACAATAGTTTCCTTACAAATTAGGATACTCACAACCTAAGACTTGTGTTAACTTTGAGTTTGCATCACTCTATGGCTGTGGACCATGATAAGAATTAAGATAAGCTAAAAGGACCAAGACAACAAAACATGTCTTCATCATGCAATTTTTCAAACTATATACATTACTACTACTATTCTGTTTCCTACATTTTCTTATCCTTTACCTAAATTTCTGAAAAGAACAGAGAACAAACTCTACTTAGCTGATTTTACTTAATTCTCATAGTTATAAATGCAATAAAAGCTCTTTTAGGTGAATAATCTTGTAAATTAATATATATTACCACCAAAACCTACTATAATAAAATTAAACTTTTTCTATCATAATTAATTAAATTTTTTATATATTTTCGTGAAGAGTTGTGATAAAAAACCCTAACTCATAAGCCTAATTATCCTTCTAATAAGTAATGAATTCAATTATAAATATTATTTTTTAAAAATATTAAAAATGCAAAAAATATAAAATTAGGATTATAATGATAATTAAAGTGTACAAATGAACCCTTGATTGAATTCAAAGACCCATCAAAATTTGCAAATATGGAGGGGTTAGTTGGGAAGAATCATAAAAGCTACCACAAAAACAGAGAGCCAAAGAAACATGGCATCAGCTGAACAGCCCAACTTCCAAGTCAGCATCTTTTTTCATTCATTAACCCATCACTGATCACTCTCTCTTTCTCTCACCACTTTCCACTTCCACCACCTACTCCTTTTCCCTCTACTTCTTCTGATCTTCACCAAGTTTCCATGGCTTCTTCGCACCCAAACAATGTGGGAATCCTTGCCATGGACATCTACTTTCCTCCCACATGCGTGAACCAGGTAGCTGTGATTCGGATTCTGATTCTGATTGTGTTTTGTTGCTATCTTGAGATAAAGTTGAAAACTTTAACTGTTTTTGATTTGTGGGGTGTTGTGTGATTCTGTGCAGGAAGCTTTGGAGGCTCATGATGGGGTTAGCAAAGGGAAATACACTATTGGGCTTGGACAAGATTGCTTGGCATTCTGCACTGAGGTTGAAGATGTTATCTCCATGAGGTCACTCACCAATTTATTAATTTCTTATATATATATATATATATATATATTGAGGTTTCACAATACAAAGAAATCAATCACAAAGTTAACAAGTTAAGGGTGGTAGTATTTGATATACATAAGCATATGGAACATATTGATGAGTAAAAATTAAGTATTTGCTGCTTATTTCAGCTCTGATAGTTGACAAATGCTGCGTTGTGGAATTGTGTGATAGATAGAGCTGCAATGGCTTGACTTACAGGGATGTTATTTTGTTTTCTAATGTTATTCTTTTTGGTTTGTTTTGGGCTGTTGACCTGCAGCTTGACGGTTGTATCCTCGCTTCTTCAAAAATATAAGATTGATCCGAAACAAATTGGGCGCATGGAAGTTGGTAGTGAAACTGTTATTGACAAAAGCAAATCCATTAAGACGTTTCTGATGCAACTCTTTGAGGTGTGTCTATCTCATTTTCTGCTTTGGTTTTGAGTGTTGACCATATGAAACAAACAGAATACCAATGGGGACTCACTTCAAAAGATTGTAGACCTTTTGAAAAATTAACTTAATGTTGATATTTATGTTTACAAAGATAGGAGTTTGTAGCAGCATCCCCTATGGCCCTATGTCCCAAAGCCCTTCCACTTTTCTAGGTTCTCTTCCGGGGATTGATCCCTATAGAAGATTTGTTTACTGATGTAGCATTTTAAAGTTGCTGTCCCGATTATTATTTTCCGAAATATAGATGAGTAAAAATTCAAAGGGGAAAAAGGGAAGGAAATATATCTTTATGCGCTTGTGTGATTCCTGCATCTTATATTAACTCATGTAACAATCAGGAGAGTGGTAATACTGACATTGAAGGTGTTGATTCAACAAATGCATGCTATGGTGGAACAGCGGCTCTATTCAATTGCGTAAATTGGGTGGAAAGTAGTTCATGGGATGGTCGCTATGGACTTGTCATATGTGCAGATAGCGCGGTATGAACTTGAAACTATTTCATGGAAATCCAAGCAATTGTCACTTGTGAGTAGTATTTTGTAGAAATCAACAATTATTTTAACATATATCAAATGATACTAACTTTAAGAAAAATGTGGGTGTGTAACTGTATATCATGTCTTTTTGTAAATTTCCTATCTCTAGATGCATTTGCATATGCATATGCAAGAACTTAAAATTACAGAAAGTCCTAGCTATTGCAAATTAGATGTTGTATTTCTGATATTGCAATTTGCAAGAATCACCATTTTAGGTTTGAGTTGGTTGTGAAATTTCTGTGGAACAGCCTCAACTTATAATTAAATTTTATAATCTCATGTTTATAAGTCCATTTCACCATCTTTTGCTCATTGATGGTACAAAATTAACTTCATGGGACATTGTTTTAGAAAGGCAGTATCTAGCAGATGTCTTATTTAAAAATTTCTTCATGTCTCATAATTTGTTAAAAAAGGCTTACTACTATTCTATATTTCTATTTATGTTACTTTCTCCCCAAACAATGAATCAAATGCACAAATTGCGCATACACCATTGATCAATTATCACAGCTATGACTTTATGTTCAGGTCTACGCTGAAGGACCTGCACGTCCTACCGGAGGAGCAGCTGCAATTGCCATGCTTGTGGGGCCGGATGCTCCTATTGCTTTTGAAAGCAAATTCAGAGGCAGTCACATGTCTCATGCCTATGACTTTTACAAGCCAAATCTTGCAAGTGAATACCCAGTAATGCTCTGTCACTGCCTCTAGATTTTTGTGCAGATATTTAGATAGGTTTAGATTTAGCCTCTGATTTATGCCAATTACTTGTTAATCTTAAGTGCTTCTTGATTTGTTCGGCATATGTACTGAATAAAGCATAGACTAGTTATGACCTTGCTGCCCTCTTGGTTTGGCCTGCTATAGGTTGTTGATGGAAAACTCTCGCAGACTTGTTATCTTATGGCACTTGACTCTTGCTACAAGGTTTTCTGTGAGAAGTAAGCATGGACTGAATTTGAAAGCTTTTTCAACTTTCTTCTTTTGTTTTTGGTTCTCCTAACATGTTCTTCCATGTTTAGATATGAAAAGTTGGAGGGGAAGCCCTTTTCCATAGCAGACTCTGATTACTTTGTGTTTCATTCTCCGTATAACAAGGTAGTGCAAGCTTTGTTTCTTTTCAATCTTCATGACACGGATAGACAATGATTACCTATAATGTTTCTCTGCGTAACTTGCTCTTGCAGCTTGTCCAAAAAAGTTTTGGCCGGCTATACTACAACGACTTCCTGAGAAATCCCAGGTTTCAGTGAACCATAAAAAGCTCGTGGTTTCAAATAAATGTTTTTAAATTCTAATTTATAACTATTTTGTTCTCTGCTTTTTCTATATTCTATCTAGATTTGTTGACGAAGAAGCCAGCGCATCCTTGGAACCTTATAAATCACTATCGGGTGACGAAAGCTATAATAGCCGTGATCTTGAAAAGGTAGTTAATTTCATCGAGAATAAATCTCATTAATCGACTAAAACATTGTTGCAAGTTGACCTTAGGTGATTTGTGGTTATTGTGATTCTACAGGCAAACCAACAAGCCGCGAAAAAGATATATGACGCGAAGGTGCAGCCCGGCACATTATTACCGAAACAAGTTGGTAACATGTACACTGCTTCTCTTTATGCAGCATTTGTATCAGTCCTTCACAATGAGAACAGTTCACTGGTAAGGTTTTTCACACTTAATAGTTCCTCTCTTTCTGTGTGCTTCCTACGGCATCTTTAATTTGTTGAATGGCTGATCCCAATCGACTGATTATTTTTTTTTCTTAATTTTTTTTTTAAATGCAGGTTGGTAAACGGGTAGTTATGTTCTCGTATGGAAGCGGTTTAACAGCTACAATGTTCTCCTTAAAGATTCAAGAAGGTCAAGGCCCCTTTACTTTGTCCAACATTGTAACATTGATTGATGTAGCTGGCAAGCTGAAGCAGAGAGTTGAGGTATGCTGTCTTAACCACTGATCAATCAATCTCTCATGATCATTGTACATTAAACCTAACATTTCAATAACAAGATTCTATGAATCATTATAAAACTGCTCTAAGAATTTCAAGTTAGTAAGTACAGAGATCTGTTATTTGTACACATTCTTGTCCTATATATCGAAACAATGAACACCCGTCCACCACAATGATCTCCACACAGTCACACACCATTCGGTGGCGGAAAAGTATGTATAATCTCAGTATGCTAGGCGCGACGAATGCACAAAATATTTATCTTTTGTTATAAGATTACTGATGATGAGGCTGAAAACATATACATTTAGAGATTCAAGTTTTGACTATGATCCTTTTATACAACATCTATAACTGAATTACTGAACTTAGATATACATTTATTTATGACAGTTTCCTCCTGAAAAATTTGTGGAAACAATGAAGCTGATGGAACACCGATATGGGGCAAAGGACTATGTGACAAGCAGTGACTGTAGCAACTTACTTGCAGGAACCTTCTATCTCACCAAGGTTGATTCCATGTACAGGAGATTTTATGCCAGAAAGGACACTACCAGCACATGACATATATATAATTATTTAGTTAATCTAAACTTATATATGAAAAAAATTAGAGTCCATTTTTTTCCTTTCTTTATTGATTCAACTTCTGTATTTGATCCCTTGAGCTTATTTATCTAATTTGTTTATAAAGATGTTTTTTTTTTGGGTGGTAAGTTTGTATTTTAATTTGTACACTAAATCACTTTGTATGATGATTTGTCAATTAATTTTAAGTTCACTAATAATGCAAATAGAAGAGTATATTTCTTAATGCAAAAATATCTAATAGTATAAAAATAAGTAAGATATTCACTGAGTGTTGGTTAATATCAATAAAAAATGTTGGCCTCTTTGCATATTTTCATTGTATATATTGTGTTAATGTGAAGTATTGGTGGCCAACGGAGTTTTAGCAGCTTGAAAGGAGAAGGAAGGTTGGAATGCCAACAGGCGTCAATTATGGAATTCACCTGACACGAGAATACCCAGTGTATTATGGAATTCACCCGATTCGAGAGTACCCAATAATTAATTAATGATTTTATTTGTCATTATAATTGTGCTAATATCATATAATTTTAGATGATATATTCTATACTATTTTAAATAATTTTTTTTATTATTTTAAAAGATTTATTTTTTATCATTTGGAACGATTAATTTTCTATTATTTCAGATGATTAATTTTTTTGCCATTTTTGTATATTGTGTTTTTTTTCCCTATTGGTTGATTGTTTCTAATATTCTAAGGTTAGCACTACTTTGTATTAATATATCATCTTAATCATTTTTGTAAATCTTAGTGCAACTCATTATTAATACTCGAATTATATTATACTAGTATATTAGTAGGTATTAATATATTTGATTATCTATTTTTTTATATGAATAAACTGTATTATACTATGCACAACACATGATTCTTCAATAATTATTTGTGGAGAACTACAATGATTAAATTGAACAATCCCTTTCTTTGTTTTTTTGTTTTCTTTTTAGTTACCCTATCATTAGATAAAAGCTAACCTTCCTACGAAACGTAGCAAAATTGTCGTTAGAAAGAATAATATAATATTGGACTCCACAATCTCATCGTAACCAACTTTACAACTTTATAGGCATAACCCTAAACTATAACTCCAAGTAATTAATCATCGATCAATAACTAAAAAACTCATCCATAAGAATATATTATGCAATTTTAATATTATGTTATATGTCCTTGGATATAGATTGTAGTATCTATCAAATAATTGCTTTGTTGATTGGCCAAGAAATATATGTGTTATGTGTTTAGTAGGTAGTGATGAATATACTTGGTTCTAAAGCACAACAAGAAGTAGAGTCAAATAAATTGCACACTAATTTTCCAATCTTGAGTTGCTTCAAAGCACATATTATTATTAATTCTAGCTATATATACACTGAAAATGTTGTTCCAATTTTCATCAAGTCCCATCCTAACTTCCATAGTTAATTGTACATTCATCATTAGAAAGCATGGAATTTCCAACAATAGTAGTTCTTCTCTTGTTGACACTATCAACAACATTGTCAAAAGCAGAACTTGATGCTAACTATTATGACAAAACATGTCCACAAATAGAGGACATAATCTCAGAGACGGTTCAAAGTGCTTCTAAGCAAGACCCTAAAGTCCCAGCACGTATTTTGAGGATGTTCTTCCATGACTGTTTTATAAGGGTATGTAATGTTGATTTTATTTTGTGGTTAATTATTAAGTGTATGTTTAAAATGGATAGTGTATGATTATGATTACAGGGATGTGATGCATCAATATTGTTGGATTCAACTGACACGAACAAAGCTGAGAAAGACGGGCCTCCAAATCTGTCTGTTCACTCATTTTACGTAATTGATGACGCAAAAGCAAAGCTTGAGAAAGCTTGCCCTCACACTGTTTCTTGTGCGGACATAATCGCCATTGCTGCCAGAGACGTTGTTACCTTGGTAATCCAATCTTTTTCAACACACAAACACACATATTTTCTAAGCATTCTAAAGATAATTAAATTTAGTTGATACTTTTATCAAACTAGTTTATAAACATAAGTTAGTTTATTTACTAGTAGAATGAATTCTCAAAATATTCATTGGCAGTTTATTCCTCTATAATATTTATTTTCAATATGTGAAACATTTGAAATTTAATTTCCATTAATTAGCAAAGTGAAAATATTTTATTCATATATTTTTCGGTGCACAAATATCTCAGATTTACTTAAGGTCTAGAGAAAGGCAGTACTCAAAGTATAATGTACTCAGTTTTATAATTGATAATTATATCAGTGACTATTTCCACCATTTGTTATGTGATAAAATATTTCACAATTATTGCCACTGATTGCCACTGATGATTAAATTAAATCTTGATCAGTCTGGAGGACCATCTTGGGAAGTTCTAAAAGGAAGAAAAGATGGAAGAATTTCAAAGGCATCAGACACCATAAACCTACCGGCTCCAACCTTGAATGTTACACAACTCATTCAAAGCTTCGCAAAGAGAGGCTTATCGGTCAAAGATTTGGTGGCCCTATCTGGTGGCCACACTCTCGGATTCTCTCACTGTTCTTCATTCCAATCTCGCATACACAACTTCAGTTTATTGAATGACATTGATCCAACTTTGAACACTAACTTTGCCCTAGGGCTCAAGAACAAGTGCCCTAAACCTAATACTACAGACCCTAATGCTGGTCAGTTCCTTGATTCAACTGCTTCTGTGTTTGATAATGATTACTTCATACAAATTTTGGGAGGAAAAGGCTTGTTTTCTTCGGATCAATCCCTAGTCGACGACTCAAGGACTAGATGGATCGTGGAAGCGTTTGCAAAAGATCAGAGTGTGTTCTTTAAGGAATTTGTGGATTCCATGTTAAAGCTTGGGAATGTAAGGGTGCTGGAGAATGGAGAAGTGAGACTCAATTGCAAGGTTGTGAATAATTGATGAAGATAAGTTAATAAAAGAGGAACAAATTGATATCCAAGCTAAGAGAGTGATGATGATGAACAATTTAAACCGGTGTATTGTTAATTACCTGCAAAAATTGTTGTTATATTGTTGTGTGTTTGTTATTACTTATTACTAATCAAAGTTTCAATAAAAACTCAAAATCCAATATTGTCTCTTCATTTAATTTAGACAGGAAAACCAAGAGTAATATGCTATACACAAAATTGAATACTTGCCAATAAACCAATCCGAATTAATTAAAATATGTACTCTAACCCAACATGTTTATAAACCAATGATACTAATTTGGTTTCAAAGCCCAGACCCTACATGTTAAGGAGGAGGAAAGAGAGTGAAAAGATCCAAAATAATGCATAGTGTAGGACCTAAAAAAAAAAAAAAAAGTTGCTTCCTACATGTTAAAGTTTTTTGTTCTCAACTTTTTTCATAATTCTAAAACTATATGTTTAATTTTATCATTAAATTTGAAACAAATTTAACTGTTATTCCCATCAATAATTATTTTTTTTTTCTAAATTTTCTATGAGAACTGTCTTTAACCCTACATCTAACCTCAGTCTTAATTTAACTTTATGATGCACTATCAGCACTAGCAAAGTACACATCTCACATCATATTAATATATGCTTTTCTATTAAAAATAAATTTAGATTTGGATTGTAAAAATAAAAGTAAATTTTATTTTAAGTATTAAGTTTAAAACTAAATTAAAATATTATTGATACTATTAGAAAATAAAAAAATGTGTATACCTTAAAAAAAATAGTTAAAATATTTAGAAATAAGTATTTTCTTTAATAGTGTGGTTAGGGGTTAGCATAGGTATGGGTTGTCCAATTATCCAATCAAAACCAAACTAATTCAATTATATCGGTTCTATATCCGATAGGTAATCAGGTATAATTGGGATCGGATCCAAACCAATCCGACCATAATCGGTTTGGGTATTTATTTTGATGTCAAGATATCCAAATAAATCCGAGTACCCAATTAGGTTTGTATTAATTTAAAAAATAATAAAATATAATAATATATATACAATTTTACTATTCCTAACTCAAATTATTATATTTATAGTCATCAAAAAAATTTATTATATTTATTAAAATATAAATTTAATAATATATTACTTTTTATTAATTTTTTTATTATTTATTATTGACATAAATAATTTTTTTATATTTTTTTATTTTTTCTAAAATTTTATTTTTAAATGAATATTCAATTATTCAAATCAATCCAACCCAAATTTAATCGATTCAATTTGATTCAGATTCATTTATTAAAAATTTTAAATTTAAACTAATTTAAACTAATTAAAATTTAATCAATTTCTTTTTTATTTTTTCCAAATTTAATCCAATCCAGCTCAACTCGTGGTTGATGGTGTGATATGATAATGTCACCATCAATTAAAAGATCTGCAGCAATATATAGCATGTTTGATTTCGATTGCTTTTCTTTCCATCTAACAGTATTAAAAGTAGCTTGGCAGCTTTTAGGAAAATTATCAGAGTCCAAACACAGTGCTCATTCATGATTTTACCATTGACTCCTTCTACTCATTGGAAAGACATACATGACCAATTCAAAATAGATGAACCATTTATTTTAGTTTAATGTGGATGACTTCACATTCATTTTCTGTGGATTTTAGAAGGGAGGTAAAAAAAATAAAAATAAAAATAAAAATAAAAACTGCATTGGATTTGGATATACATGGTTTAAATATGAGGAATTAATGGCCAACATAATCATTTATAGATTTTTATTCTCGATCTGCATCTTCAAATTAAAAGTTGATGACAAAATCTCATATTGTGATATGTCTTTTTGTCATAAAGTAGATATATTATAGCGATGTCATTTCTAATGTTCCTATTAATTATGCTGACATGAGATGTGGAATTTGACTCTTAGTGAAAAATTATATGCCATTATTTACTTAATAAAAAATTAAGAATTCCATATTTTATGATGTCATCAGTTATTTAAAATTTTATAAACTTTCACGCAATAAATCTTTATTTATTTTTTATGAATTACATTACGTGAGTTATCTAACATCACTCTTATTTAATATATCAACTTATACAAAATAATAAAAATAAAAATAATATATGAAAAATGCTATATAATTAATAAAATTTATTATTTTTTAGTTAATGCTTTTAAATATTAAGTATTAAATTATAGTATAAATTATGAATTTTAAACATTAAAACTAATAATATAAAAATTAAATATGAACCTAATAAAATATTCACTAATATCGGTAAAAGATTAATCTACAATGTTTCTTTGTAACTTTATATAAGTCATATCATGCGAGTTGACGTTGTGGTGTGATAAGAAATAAATTAATGATATCTCCTTTGTCGTGATTCACCTTCTCAACTTGGGTTTTCTCCATTAAACGCTTGCAAATTTTCAATAGGTTGTTATTCCTATTAAATAGCATTATTATTCCAAATTAGTTAAAATTGGTTTAAATGTATGTTAACTAATCTTAATTATTTGCATTCTCAATAATCTTTTTTATCTTAGTTTCTTCTTCCTTTTTTATTTTGAAAACAAAATAAATCTCAAACACTATTCCTTAAAAATAGCTATCATCCTAAAACTTTTATCCCAAATGAATGTTGTTGGACAATTGTTAGTTATTGTTGGAGAGTGGGCACCAAAATAAAAAATAAAAATATAATACATACACTGCATCCACATGCCACCACCGCCAGGTTGTAACCTTTGAAGTTGCCATTTAATTTGATAGCTAAAGAATCAAACAATGGAGTGGAAGATCAAAATGGATTTGTGTCGGCAACCCATGGTGCATTATCATCCAAGAAGAACGATGATGCCTTTGAGAGCACATCATCATGATGTCAGGGAAATTAATTAAAATAACTTGGGAGGTCTTTTTATTTAATTACATCCACTCTACTAAGATATAGATAACTTGTTTTATAACTAAATTCTAATTAAATCTTTAAGAAGTTATTAATTTTATTTTGGAAAATAATATTAAAGAGAATTATTTATTTTAGACATTACATATTATTTGACAGCATATTAAAACTTTTTTTAATTTTACATCAGTCAATAAAAATATGATAGTTTGTTAAAAACCGAAAAAAAAATAATTATATTGGTCAGCACTTCTCCTTTATTTTTTTTATTTTTAAAATTAACAAATTCAAGTAAAATCTCTTAAATGGTATTTTATTTGGAATTTTTCCTTATATTCAAGTAAAAGTGATTGGGTGGTGTCTTCAATCTTCTCTATTCTCTCTATCTTTCTTGAATGAGTGGAGGCATGGAGGCTCAAGTAAAGTAAGATAGGAGGAGAGAGTTTGGGAATTGGTAAGCGTGGGTTAAGACTTCAGAGAATATGAGAGTGGGTATCAAATTTGAAGAAATAGTTGAAGATTGAGGAGAGAATAAAATAAATAGAGAAAATATTATGTTAGATATTAAATCAACTAGCTGAATCTAAAAGCATCATGAAGTTTGTTTTTCTACAAGTTTCTTAGTCTCATTATCAAGTTAGTATAACATTGGATAAAGAATTAAAGTCAAACATGATTTTTGACCAAATATTGAAGAAGTGACCTGCAACCTTTTAAAATAAAAAGAATGGAGGGGAGAAGAAAAGGCGTGAGAAGGGTTGAGAGTTTTCTGAGGGCGAAACACGGTGAGGAATCCAGCTATGCTGGACGAAGAAATAAGGGGGAGAGTTCTGGGGGATTTGTATCAGGTGAAAGGAGGGAAACACTGGGTGGTGATTTGGATGGGAACCAAGGGAAGGTAGAGAGACTGGTAACTGTTTTCATCAATAACATTCCGAGGAGAACATCAAGAAGGGACCTATGGTGGGAATTCAAAAGATACGGAAAGATCGTGGATGTGTATATCTCATGGAAGAAGAGAAAGCGAAGTGACGGTCCTTTTGGGTTTATTAGATTTGTAGAGTTAGCAGAAGCGAGAAAAGCTATCGAAGCGCTGAATGGTGCTATGTGGAGTGGAATGAGAATACAGGTCTCAATCTCAAAATTTGCTAGAAAGGAAGCGTCTCAAAATAGGAATATTGTGGGGCAAAGGAAAGAAATTTTGGAGGAGTCACGTGAAGGTGGGAAAGGTAAGAACGATGATGCCAAGCCTGGAAGGAGTAATAAGAAAGTGGTTGAAACTATGGTCCCGGAGGAGCAGAAACAACTTGTGGAAAGAAGCCTGATAGGTGAAAGCTTTAACTCTATCGATCTTGGAAGAATAACACAAATACTTAAGGAGGAGTGGACAGGTCCGGGTTTGATCGCCTGTAGAGATATGGAGCCAAACAAATGCCTGATCTCCCTGGAAAGTGTTGAATTCAGAGAAATGGCATTGAACAACTCCCTTCTTCTTTCGTTATTTGACGAAATTAGACCGTACTGGGGCTCTGGCAGAAGTAGAACCAGACGTGTTTAGATTGAGATCTTGGGAATCCCGGTTTATATATGGTCCAAAGATTTGATTGGTAACATTGCAAAGCAGTGGGAAAAAGTGGTTATGTTCGATTCAATCACTGAAGCTATGAAATCGTTTACTGTGGGCAGAGTCCTGATAGATACCCCTCAATGGGAGCAAATCCATGAAGACTTAATTTTTAAAGCGGGGAAAGCGGAGTACGACATGTTCGTTAAAGAATTTGGTGGAGAGATATATAATGTTCAGACCCATCCATACAACATATCCAACCAAGACATCGTTGGGGATTCTTCTGATGGTAAGGGAGATAGCAAAAATTCAGTCGATGTGGATGGAGGTTCAGAGGAGGAAGGAAATTCAAAATTGGTAGATGAAGCGGAAGAGTCGCGAGATGGAATTGAAGACGAAGATAATAATGACTTTGTGGGCCCAATAATTAATGAAACAATGGATGGTGGGATGGGAAAAGGTGCACCAATTAATTCGGAGATAAGAGTGTACGAAAACGCAGAGATAACGAATGGGCTTAAAATAGATGGACCTGTCGAGGTTAGTAATGAGAACTGTGAGCCCACTGGTGAAAATAGGGTGCATTACAAGCAGATGGCCTTCGAGATTGTTTTGGAGGTGCCTAAGGAGGTTGTAAATAGAGTGGAGGGTAGCCATTGGGTTGGGCCCAATAAGAATCTGGCTCTGGGAGAAAGGCTTGTGAGTGTTGAGGAGAGTATGAATGGCAACGTTGTTGAGGTGGGTAATGGGCCAGGCTTGGAAGCTGTCAAAGCAAGTAATCCACATGGAGATATAGAGAATAATTCGTCCGGGTCGTGCCCATTTTCTCTTGGGTTTGGGCCTTGCAACAGCTCGAGGCATGTACATGGTAACCCTGAATGGGTGTGCAGAAACGACAATTGGGAAACTGAATCCCTATCTTCGCCGAATCCTGAGTGCGAAGAGGAAGAAAGGGAAACAGGGATGATAGTGACGAGACTCGGAGCAGAGAAGAAGCTATCCAAACAAAAGCCATTTGCGAAACGGGTGGCTTTAACTTTGATCGATGTGAAGATGAAAAGCTTCTCTTCTCAAGGCTGGAGGATAAGCACAGGAGAAGAGGAAAACGTAGATACCAAAACGGGAAAAACCAGAAGAACAATGACGGTGGTAGTCTGAAGCTCTCTCGAAGACTAATAAGGTCAAGTGCTAAACCTCCTTTAAAATGAAGTTGTTGTTCTGGAATGTCAAAGGGGTGGGAGGAGTGGGAAAGACAGAAATGATAAAGAGGGCAGTTAAACAGAATGATGTTGATTTTTTGGGGGTGGTTAAAACAAAGAGGACGAGCCTAGATAGACAGTGGGTTGCAAAATTTTGGGGTAATGGTAACGATTTCAAATGGGACTGTGTTAATGTTGTTGGGTCGTCGGGTGGTGTGTGTTGTGTATGGAAAGAAGAATTTTTCAAATGTGTGGGAGTTCAAAGGGGGGAGAGGTGGATGGTTATGAAGGGTTGTATAACAGAAATTAAGTTTGAGTGTGCAATATGTGTGGTGTATGGCCCCCATTTGAGTCAAGATAAGGCAGTTTTCCTGGAGGAATTGGAGAGAGTTAAACAGGTGGTAGGGGTGCCATTGTTGATTGGAGGGGATTTCAATAAAATAATGTATGAGAGGGAGAGAAAAGGGTGTAGTAAGTTATCTCAGAGTAGTCGAAGATTTAAGGAATGGACTGACTCATAGAAATGACGGACTTGGAGATCTGATCTCGGGGCGCAAATATACATGGTATGGGGGGCGTTCTTGTAGTAGAATTAATCGAATTCTTATGGATAGTGAATGGCTACTGAAAGTGGACGATTGGAACTTGAAAGGACTGAGTAGATCATTATCTGACCACTGTGCTCTGCTCTTGTCCTCTGGAAAGATTGATTGGGGTCCGAAGCCTTTTAGATCAATGGACTCTTGGTTGACTCATGGAAAATTCAGATCTGTGGTAAAGGAGCATTGGGATAAACTAGGTGATGGATCAGCTTTAGATAAGTTGAAGAAGCTCAAAAAGCCATTGCGATGTTGGAACAGGAACAAGTTTGGGGTCATTGAGCATCATATCAAGGAAGTAGAAGAGGAAATAGCAGCTGTGGATGGCAGAGTGGAGAGGGGGGACGTTGACGAATGCTTGTTGGCAAGACAAAGGGCGTTGAGAACTCTAGCTGAAAAATGGTATGAGCGGAAGGCTATTCATTGGCAGCAACTATACAGATCAAGATTTGCTGGGAAAATGGACCGTAATACGAAATTCTTTCACGCTGTAGCAAAATCAAGGAAGAAAAGAAAGATGATTGATCAGATGAAGATAAACGGAAGGTGCTATAGAGGGAAGGAACGCATTTTGAGGGAGGTCAGAAGGTTTTATAAGGAGCTGTATACTGAAGAAGAATTTATGCCAATTGATTTTGATCCTTCGTTGGTAAAGAAATTGGATGAAAATGAGGCGAGGGCTCTAGAATGTAGGCCTACTATAGACGAAATAAAGAAGGCGGTTTGGTACTATGAACCGTCAAGGGCCCCGGGACCAGACGGGTATAACTTCAAATTTATCATAAGACTGTGGGATGTTATTGGGGCTGATATATGCAATTCGGTGTCAGAGTTCTTTGAGAGGAGGATGCTACCGAAGGAAGTGAATATGACGTGGGTGACTTTGGGGCGTAAAGAAGGGGCAACAAATGATATAAAAGACTATCAACCTATTAGTATGGTGGGCTGTATCTACAAAATAATTGCAAAGATCATGGCAAAGAGACTTAGTGGAGTCCTGACCAAGTTAATAGGAGAAGTTCAAACAGCCTTTGTCAATGGGAGAAAGATTCATGACGGAGCTCTTGTGGCATGCGAAATGGTAGACTGGTGCAAAAGAAGCAAAAGATCTGCATGGTTAATTAAGCTAGATTTCCAGAAGGCTTACGACAGAGTGAGATGGAGATTTGTAGACTTGGTACTCGAAACTATGGGGTTTGGGAATATATGGAGAGAATGGATACAAGGCTGCCTAAAGGCATCGATGTCAATTTTAGTGAATGGAATACCGTCCAAGCCATTTGATCTTCAGCGAGGGTTGCGACAAGGTGACCCGATATCCCCATTTATTTTTGTACTTGTAGCGGAGGTTCTGAATGGTGCCCTTTGTAGATTGAGAGATATGGAGGTTATAAAACCTCTGGAGGTGGGTAAGCACCAGATTTTGCTAAGTCACCTGCAATTTGCAAATGATACAATCTTATTCTGCCCTGCGAACATTGATACAGTTCAGAATTTCAAGAGGATTTTGAAGGGGTTTGAACTATTATCTGGGCTCAAGATCAACTTTGACAAATCAGCATTACTAGGAATAAATTGTGAAGAAAACGTGCTGGAAGAGGCTTGCCAAATTCTGCAATGTCGAAAGGTGAAACTGCCAATTACTTATCTTGGTATCCCACTGGGGGCTAACCCAAGAAAACTGGAGACGCGGAAACGGGTCATCCAGAAAATCGAAGAAAGGCTAAAGGGGTGGAAAGGTAACCTTCTAACTAAAGCTGGGAAATTAGTGTTGATAAAGTCTGTGTTAGATAATCTTCCTTTATATTATATTAGTCTGTTTAGGATTCTTAAAGGGGTTGTGAGAAAAATTGTGTCGTTGCAAGTGGGGTTTATTTGGGGAAAGCAGGATGGGGGTAGAGGTATGGCTAGTGTTAAGTGGGATGTGGTGTAAAAACCGAGGGAGTTAGGAGGATTAGGGGTGGCTGATGTAACTCTAAAAGATATGGCGATGTTGTTTAAATGGTGGTGGAGATTTGAGAGAGATGAGTGTTCGCTTTGGAAGTTAGTGGTCAAATCTTGTAATAATATAGAGAGTGACTCAGTGTTAGACTTAGATAGAAAGGTGTAGAGAAGTGGTGGAGTTTGGAGGGATATCATGAGTATAGGAGATAAAAACCAAAAGATGCTAGAGTTATTTCAGCAAGGAGCACAACTGATTATTGGTAGCGGAAACAAAATTCGGTTCTGGTATGATACATTGTTATTGGAAAGAAGGCTTAAAGAAAAATTTCCAAGACTTTTCATGCTTTCTGTGGATAAGGAATGTACGGTGAGTGAATGTGGTTTATGGAATGGAATGTCTTGGACATGAAGCCTTTTGTGGAGGAGATCTCTGAGACAATGGGAAGAAGTGTCCCTGAAGGAACTAATGTTAATCCTCAGCCGTGTTTGTGTCAAAAGACATGTTGAGGATAAATTGATATGGAAATTTAGCAAGGATGAAAAATATTCGGTGAAGTCCTTTCTTAAAGTCATTCATAGACAAGGAGAGCTATAACAGGAGACAAACATGTACAACTTCACAAAGTTCCTTTAGAAGGGCCTTGTGCCACCAAGGGTGGAGCTACTAACGTGGTCTGTAATACTGGAGAAGCTAAACACCAAGGACAAGCTAGTGAAGTGCGGGATGATGTGGTCCCAAGCAGCAACATGTGTTTTTTGCAATGTAGAAGAGGAATCGGTGCATCATCTCTTCTTCTCATGCTGTCAGATATGGACTATTTGGGGTGATATATTGAATAGCTTTGGGATGAAATGGGTTTGGCCGTCTACCACAAAAGAATGCTTCAACACGTGGAGGGAATGTAAGATAACAAAGGTAGCAAGAGAAAGGTGGATTATCCTCTTCTTTTCAACAGTTTGGTGTACTTGGAGAGTTAGAAATAATCACATTTTCCGAGGAACCCGATAAACTTGCAGAGCTTGAATGGGGATATTATTGCATTTACTAATGTGTGGTTACAAGAGAAGGAATTGAGGAAATGGAATAAAGAATTATGGCTGTGTAATTGATCTTTATATGTCTTATTATTTGTATGAGTGCTTTCTGGGGATGTAGTGTAATAGGAGTAGTATGTGCAGGCGTAATTTATGTAGGGTAGTAAATTGATAGGAGGGTAATGCTTGTTTGCTATTATGTAATTGTTTTCTTGCTGTACTTTGCTCACGTCCCTGTTGGGAATTGCTGTGAGCTGTTTGACTGATCGAAAAAAAAAATGTAAAAGAGTTAAAATACAAATTGAAATAAAAGTTTGACTAGTTTATAAGTAAGCCAATTGATACACAAGTTGAGCATCTTCGTACATCTTATATACAAGGCCATTATTAGTTTGCTTAGTCTTTAAGTATTTTTGTGCCTATATAAAGGTTTGAAGTTCATGTAATGAACTTATCTCTCCTCTTGTAAAGTATGTTACATGAATAAAAATTTATGAGTGTTAGAAAATTCTCTCTTCTTTTGTTTATGAGTTCTTGGTGAGTATAGAGTAAAAAAAAATAATAATAAAATTGTTATGTGAGTTTAAGTGATCCTGGATAAATTACTATAGGGTTTATACTTAGATATTACCTATTTTTTCACTATTTATTGATATTTTATGTTCTTAAGTAGATATATATGAAGAATAAAATAATTTATAATAGATAAATATTAAAATTAGTCACTAATGTATAATATATATTAAAATATAAAATACATATGTAATTATTTTATATTTTAATACGCATTATATATTTATAGTTGGAACAATACTACGGAACCAATGTTAGAGAGCCATTAGAGAGCCAATAATTAAGTTATCACCGAAATTTATTCCGTAATTTATATATGCAAAATTATGTTATTATCCTAAATTTATATGAATTATAGTTTATAATTATGTGTTAGTTCTTTATTGATCATAATATATTGACGGCTTAATTTTTTTTTTATGGTTGATTTTAGTAAATAATAAAATAGACGAACTAAAATCTTTTGTTTATTTAAATTAAAAGAGGCAGGTCCCGAAATTTTTTTGCATACAAAAGTGGCAAAACAAAAAGTATGCGATTTGACAGGGCATGGAAGGAGAGCCACGTGACTATGTTCTCTACATTTGGTCCCTTCTTCTTGGATGCTCGCCACCACTTTCTACATTGATGCTTCTTTTCCGATACTATGTTAATTTTTAATTTATCAATTAACAAATAACAAGTCCCTTTCTTTTTTTTATTTAGGTGTGCTCACTCATTGTTGCTTTTATTTTGAAAACATTGCACATACTTTACCAAATTCTTTTACTTAAAATAGTTACTACTCCTTTCTTAAAATTTCCAAATGAAAAGGCAAGAGAAAAGAGTTAGTGGAAAGTACTAATATTTTTAAAAGAAAGAACTCAACACATAATAAAATATAATAAAAACAAAAAGTAAAAGACTTCAGCACAAGAACTCAATAGCATAATCTACTCTTAGTAAGTACTTTTTTCATTTATTACCACAAATGGCCTCTGAATTTTTCTATAGGAATCACTTTCTCAAATTCAAATTAAATCTTTTGATGCTTCTTTCAATTTAACAAAATTCGCCCCTTGGTTATTTTTCTGATAATAATCTCTTCTTCTTTTTTTTTTTTCCCTCCCTAAAACTAAAATACCTTATGCCAAAAATATGGTATAATTTAAAGTGAATTCTAAGATGAAGATAGAGATTTTTTCATGAAGATAATAAAGATTACGACATAAATAGTTAATTTTATTTTTAAAAGTTAATAAAAATAAAATAATAAATTATGTATGATATTCAAATCACACACAATTTTCATCGTATTTATAATTCTATCTTTTCATACCATAACTTAAACCTTAAATCCTAAACCATTTTTACTTTTGTATATATAACCGTTTAACATATAGGCATAAAAAAATGTGAGAACGTTAAACGTGTATTAATAGAATTATTATCAAATAATTATATAAAATGTTGTATGTAGCTTATTATGTTCACACTTATGAAAAAAAAACTTATTATGTTTACAACTGATCTCTCTATTTGATTATATGTCGTGTTCATAAATTATCTCATCAAATATATTTTAAATATAATTTTAATGTACTATATATTAGAATAAAAAATTGTAAATATATATTAGACAAAATAATACTACTTCTCTTGAAAATTTATAAATTAATAAAATGAGACATATAAATGGGTATGTCTCTTTTCTTACACATAAATCTATTTTTAGTTTATATGAATTTTGCATAGGTTTTCTTTTCTCTTTCTAACTATTTATCTTATGCTATTTTTTTCCTTTTAAAAAATAACAAAAATTGAACTCTAAACATTTTAATAATAGAAGTTTTGAACTATATTATGATGTGAATTCTCAGAAAAACTTAATCTGATAAGAAAAAATAATTATAAAGAAGGTAAAATTTAATATGCAATTAACTTAATGTAAAACTAATACTTTAAAACTGTTAGATGATAATTTTGTATATAATCAACTGCATATAAATATTTACTATTCATAAATAATATATCTCTAATAAAACTAATAGTATTTTTCTTAGTAATAAAAAACATGATACTTATCTCAACCACGACAATAATAATATTCTTAGCTAACAAGTAATTTAATAGAATAATGCAAAATATTGTTCGAAAATTACTTGTTAAAATATTAAATGTATATATTTTTATTATTTAATTAGACATATAACTATTTATGTACGTCTATATATAACAATTTAGACATTTAGGATAAATAATTTTATAATATGGTAATAGAGTATTTAATTGTGACCAATTGGCTTAATTACTAGAGTTCAATTTTATTATACACAGGAAAACAGATTTTAACAAAACATGAGAAAAAAAAGTTTAAACAAAATTCATATTTCATGTCTAAAAACGCCTTTGCTTTCTTTATAAATTTAGTGATATAATTATTCATGTATATTTATTTAACCATTTAAAATTTTCAAATAAGATGTTTGATGACAATTAAAATGTTAAATTTTTAAGTTTCTGAAATATTTATTTCATAAAAAATTTCAAAACTTTCATATACATATAAAATAAATTTCCAATTAATAATGTTAATCATTGTTAACAAAAAAAAAAATATTTTGTGTTATATAAATTATAATTAATTCTTAAAATAAAGTTATCAATCCGTCCTTTGATAAATATAGTTGTTACCCTTAAAAATAATGTGTCGACGAAACTATTATTTTATCTTCAAGTCTAATTAAGGCTAACTACTTGGGTTGTCCGATCCAACCAAAAATGAAAAGAGAGAGAGAGATAGTGATTATTTTTTATCTTTTACATTTATTTTTTGTTATAATTAATTAATTTCTCTCTTCATCCCTTTAGTAATAATGGAGTGAGTTTTGGCTTTCTCTACTTCGAATTACACAGAAGTAACCATGTATATTTTGTGCCCTATCTTTTCTTGTATTTACCAAATGGGGGCATCCACCAACTGTACTTCTGGTATGATACCAAAATTGTGAATCAGGAAATAAAGTATGTGAGGCCCAAATAATAAGTAGCTAGATGCTGATGCTGATGATGAATGCTATATGCTAATTAAATCCATGTTTATTTTATTTCCTGCAACTTTGAATCTTTCTATCTACTTCATTCTAGGGTTCCTGATTAGTACTATTTTCATTTTCCTAATACCTCTTTCTTGCTCCACCAAAAATCCTAATTATTACTATCTATATATAGTAATTAAACGTTCCTTCTTAATTATTCCTCTGCTCTTTGTATGTATATACAGTTTCAAGTTTCAACGGTTCCTTTTTTAAGCACACAGCAAATTAAAGTTTGAAACTTTCCAATTATTTTTATCTGGGCTGTTCATTTTTGCACAGTGTTTGATATTTTGCTGGGTTAGTGTCTCCATAATCTCGTTTTGGAGCTTGTGGGTACCACTGTTTCTGATAAAAATAGAATCTTTGTTTCTGTTTTATGTGGATTGTGGTGGGTTCTTTATTTTTCCAGCTTCAGAATATAAATAAAAACCCTAGCTTTCTCCGATCCTGCGTGAAAGAGAGTGTATAAGAGGAAAGCTAAGAGCTTTGTTTCTAAGAAGAAACTAGCTTTAATAATTTCTAACAATTGTATGTGTATGTGTTCTCTTTCTTTCTTCTCTTTCTACAACCTCCCTAAAATTAAATGCTTGAGAAAAATTTAATTTATTTTATTTTATTTTTTGTGTATTTTTTAGAAGAAGAAGAAGATGGTGAGGGGAAAGATTGAGATGAAAAGGATAGAGAATGCAACAAGCCGTCAAGTAACGTTTTCAAAGCGCAGGAATGGGCTTCTAAAGAAAGCACATGAGTTATCTGTTCTTTGTGATGCACAAATTGCCCTTATAATCTTCTCACAAAGTGGCAGACTCATTGAATACTCAAGTACTTCAGAGTAAGCCTACTCTACTTCTATCTATTAGCTTGCTTCATCAAGATTCATAATAGTTTTTCATTTTCTTTTAATGCTAATTAGTTAGTACAATTACTACTTATATATATATGGTTTAATTTGGAGAAACTGATTAATTAAAGGCCTGCTTTAATTTGCTCAAACTATGACACATATGTGTGTGTCTATGATCTTGTGAATTGTGCTAAGTGTTAATTAAAGTTCTATTGTAATTTTTCTTGAACTACCTAGGTTTGATGATCAAAGAACATGGATTTCATTTCACTAGTTCCTCTTTTCCAATAATATACACTGTAGTGCCTGCTGATCTCACAGGATTTTTTTTTTTTTTGGGGAGAAAAACTCAAGTTTTTGTTTATATTGATGGATAATTTTGGTCAATACATACCCTTTAATGCTTTATTGGTATATTTGAACAAATTTTTTAACACTAACTTATAAAAATATACTGATTGATTAAAAAATAATAATAAAAAATTATTAAATACTTGTGTAACTTTATCCCTCCTCATATATTTATTCAGCCACCTAATGCTAACTAAGCTATTTTAGGAATATTCAATTTGTTATACGATAATAGTTAGCATTAGGTGGCTGAATGAATTGAAGTTTAGAATGCTCTGTTATCTAATAATTTTAATTTTTTTGAGTTATGGATTCTCTCAATTTTTTTTATCTTAAGTGATATTTTAAGATGTAATTTCTTATCATATAAATTTTACTAAAATTAAAATAATGCGTGCAAAAATATTATTACATAATAAAAAAATCAAACTTTACAATATTTTTAAAAGAAAAACCAATACTAACTAAGCTATTTTAGGAATACTCAATTTGTTAGACTGTAATAGTTAGCATTAGGTAGCTGCATGAGCTGAAGCTTGAAATGCTCTGTTATCTAATAATTTCAATATTTTCAATTATAGATTCTCTCGATTTTTTTTTTTTTGAGAAAAACTCAAGTTTTTGTTTATATTGATGGATAATTTTGGTCAATGCATACGCTTTAATGCTTTATTGGTATATTTGAAAAAATTTTTAGCACTAACTTATAAAAATATACTGAATTGATTAAAAAATAATAATAAAAAATTATTAAATACTTAATTCTATCCCTCCTCATATATATATTCAGCCACCTAATGCTAACTATTATCGTCTAACAAATTGACAAATTGAATATTCCTAAAATAGCTTAGTTAGCATTAGGTGGCTGAATGAATTGGAGTTTAGAATGCTCTGTTATCTAATAATTTCAATATTTTTAGAGTTATGGATTCTTTTCTCAATTTTTTTTTTAATCTTAAGCGATATTCTAAGATGTGATTTCTTATCATATAAATTTTTACTAAAATTAAAATAATGCGTGCAAAAATATTATTATATAATAAAAAAATCAAACTTTACAATATTTTTAAGAGAAAAAACCAATGCTAACTAAGCTATTTTAGGAATACTAAATTTGTTAGACTGTAATAGTTAGCATTAGGTAGCAGCATGAGCTGAAGTTTGAAATGCTCTGTTATCTAATAGTTTTGATATTTTTAGTTATAGATTCTCTCAAATTTTTTTTTTATCTAAAATGATATTCTAAGATGTGATTTCTTATTATATAAAGTTTGAATAGAACTAAAATAATGTGCGCAGAAATATTATTATATAATAAAAAAAATCAAACTTTAGAATATTTTTAAGAAAAAAACTAATGCAAGCTATTTTAGGAATGCTCAATTTGTTAGGTTGCATAGTTAGTATTAGGTAGCTGAATGAGATGAAGTTTGAAATGTTCTGTTATTTAATAATTTCAATATTTTCACTTATGAATTTTCTCTTTATTTTTTTTATTTTTCTCTCAAGTGATATTTTAATATTTGATTTCTTATTGTATAAACTTTGAGTAGAATTAAAATAATGGTGCGAAAATATTATTATATAATAAAAAATCAAACTTTAAGAGAAAAGATTAAAATGATTCATTCCTATTGATATAATGTTTAGTTCTGCAATCTGCACTACTGCACTGTCTTCTTGCTTCTAAAATATAGCAAGTGGCTACATACAACCCAATACATTTTGAAATCAACACAAGCCATTAATCTACTCTAGAAAAAGGGTTAAGACACTTTATATACACAACTTTCCTTTTTTTTTTTTTTCCTTCCTTATTTTTTTCTTTTATTTTCCCCTATAATTTGCTAGATTATATATGTTTGATTGTTGTAATAAAATCACTTATTTCATTGAGACATATAAGATGTTTTTTTTTTTGTCCAAAGAGATATACAAGAGCATTTGATGGTAATGTTGTTTTTTTTTCCTCATCACGTCTTTCGAATACTAGTGAGAGACATGGGAGTTTTGGAAGAACAAGAAAGGAGGGGACAAGTTCAGGTGCAGCCATGTGTGTTGATGCGTTTTAATTTTCCCATGACCAACTTTGTATTCATTTTTATATATGTTATTAGCACATCTAGATATAGACATGTCTTTTCCTAATCTAGTAACTGGGAAGATATGGTGGCTATCTTTTACTTCTTTTAACTTTAATATATAGTGTTTTCACTTCAGTTCCGTACTACATTATATATGTGTCTTGAATTTGATTGTCTCTGCTACTATGTAGTAATGAAGAAGTTCTATGAAGCTAGAATATCTATTAGTGATGGTAGTAGATATGCCTACAATGGGTAGCAGCGAGATTTGGAGGATTTTCAAAATCTAGGGTTTTGACATATACATTTCCTATCTCAATAGATCTTCAATTAATGGATAGTGTTTCTTGGTTGTATTGTGGCTTCATATAGCAAGTATAGATCCTTAAGCACATGTATTTCATCATTTATCTGTTTTTTTTTTTTATATATATAGATGATCTTTATTAGGCTAATATCAGCTAATTTTTTTAAAATAATTTTTATTTATTTTAAATTTTAAACCCTATCTCATAAACTCTTAATATTAAATCCTAAATTATAAAGCTAAATTTCAAACTATTTTATAATAATAATAATAATAATAATGCAAATTATTTTTAAAATAAGGTCACCCAAAAAAAAGTTAAGACTCTCCATTTAATTAGCCCTAATTTTAGCAAGTAAACAGGTTAATCCAATAGCCATAGGTTTAGCTGATTCAGTGCTGGTGGGTCAAATACAACTCTGTGTTTTCAACTGATCCTGTAATAATATTCCTCTCCCGGTTCCTTATTTTCACATTTTATGCTCTAACTTTTATATGTCATAACATTTATGGAGAAAAATATTATATTAAAAAAAATCATATTAATTAACTGTATATCTTCATCATTGGAATACCTTTGATTAATTTTTCACTAATATTGACACCTCTCAGTATATATTTTATTTATTTCCGTTGAAATGTTTCAGCGTGCAACAAATTTTGGAACGCTACCGTCAATATGTAGCCAATGATGATCGTATCAATAATATTGGAGACATCCAGGTATACAATTTATTACTCACCTTTCAAGCTTTAGATAATTTCATGCATATTCAGTATTACTCAGTAAAAAATTAATATAAAAATGATAATTAAATGATTTAATAAACTTAACTAAGTTGTTTGACATAATATGCGTTAATATATAAGTTATTATTTTCAGAGATAACACATGACTATTTTATAATAAATATATAACTTTATTTATTTGAAGCATGAAACCTATATAGAAGAAAACTATATATTTGTAGCTAGCAGCTAGCTAGGCCTAAGCAATAAGCATATGAGATAGTGATATTCATGACACACACTACTCACACACACATTTAATTTGATAAGAAATAAAGTGAAGATTATTAATAACTCCTGACCCAATATGTGATCTGATCTTCATACCATGCCATTAAATTTTTTAGAGGTTATTGAAATAAATGCTGGGATATATATACACAAGGCGATAATAATTTTTAAGCTTCATAGTTTGTTGATTTTTTTTTTCCTTTTCAATTTGCTTTCGGTATCAGTGTTATCAAATATAAAATTCTAAGAGAACCATCGCCATAAAAATTAACTAATGTGGATAGAGAGTTTAAGATCTTATTCAGGTGTTAGCCCCTAAAGTGAGACTCATAATATAGGAATGACAACCTAATTTGCAACAATAAACACGAATTAGATTGATGATGAGCGAACCTCTCTGCTAACATGCACTTTTAATATATAACGTGTATATTCATAAAATATATATATATAAAAAAAGAGAAAGTTAGAAAAATAAAATTATAACATAAAGAAAAAATAATATATTTATTTTTTCTTTTAGTTACTTCTATTTTCAATAAAATTTAATTTAATGATGATTCTAATAATTCTGTACTATGTTTAATTTTGACATGCAGCAAATGGAATTTGACCGCTCAAGCTTGGCTAAGCAGATTGAGTTTCTTGAGGTTTCTCAAAGGTCAATCCTTTGTTTAAAAATACTAATTAATATAGCTCTTGTTCTTATCTCACATTGATTAATATATAGCTTATTTAATTCGTCTTGAATACTCACTCAATTCAATAATTATTTGAGGAAGTAGTGCAGTGCTCTGATCTGCCAACAAATTTTAATTCATTGTTTGAATGTGTTAGGAAGCTAATGGGACAGGGCTTGAGCTCTTGTTCATATGATGAACTTGTTGGAATTGAGAATCAACTTGTCTCAAGTTTGCAAAACATCAGGCTCAAAAAGGTAGCTAATAATTCACAACATTATTATTATATAATCAATTCAGATATATCTATATATAAGAACAAAATGTTCTTAATTTTAATTTCATGTATTTTCAGACTCAGCTTTATAAAGAGCATATTGAACAACTACAAAATAAGGTAAATCCTTAGCTAGTTTGGATGCAAATCATAAATGATACATTTTTAAATAATTAAAAGAAATTGTTTCATAAATTATTTAATTAGGTTTCTCGCTTTAAATTTGTAACATTTTTTTTTTGTATTCAATCTAGGAGAAAGATTTGCTCCAAGAGAATGCCAAATTAACTGAAATGGTGAGTTTCTACTTTTTTTTTTTTTTTGGTATGCAAAAGGGCCAAAGGCCCAAAAAACACAACAGAAGATAAACAACAGAAACAAAGCGGGTTCTTAATACCCTCGAAACATATGCAAACAGGAGTTTAAGGATCCTTGAGGGAGGAGAGTTCCAGTAATGAATCGAGAGATCCTGAGAGATACTCTCATTTGCAAGCCAATCCACGCAATGGTTGGATTTTCTATATACGTGGTGAAGTTTGACCTCCCAATTAAGTTTCAACATCTTCTCTATCCTGCTATATAGGATTGATCCAGTATCCCATTTCTGGCAATCATGGGTGCTACTACTGATGACAGCACTAGAGTCACACTCAAGAATGATCCTTTTAAAACCTAGAGTCCAAGCTGTTTCCAGACCCAGGCACACTCCCCATAGTTCAGCCATGTAAGCAAAGCTAATGCCTAAGCTTTTTGAGAATCCTATAATCCACTCACCATTGCTATTACGAATTAGTCTTCCACAACCTGCTCTGCCTCGATTGTTTTTGGCAGCTCCATTCGTGTTAATTTTAATCCATCCCTCAGGAGGAGGGTTCCACTTCACATGAATGATACCTTTTGTTCTTAGCATCGTACCATCCACTTCCTTTTGAATAGCTTGCTTGATAATGTAGGCATAGGCTGATATGCTAGCAAATGACTCCCTGGGTCTGTAGAAGGGGGTCCGAAAATTTCTTTATTTCTCAAATTCTAGTGTTTCTAGCAGGCAGTGAACAATAAGTTATGCCAATTATCATGAAGATCATCATTCCAAGTTCCTCCAATGCCTTCCTCTACCTATTCTTGTAAGGGAAGTTGCAGAAAGAGTCCCAGTTTGCTAGGATGCACAATCTTTCTCCAACTGCTAATCGCTCCTTCATAATCTCTAAGAATGTGAAGGGTGTACTCCACAACATTGTAGCTTCTGTGACACATTGGAGAGGCACCACTCCACTTGTTTCTTTTCTCATTGGTGAGAATTCGATTATGGGCAGCCTGCCATAAGAAGAGTCTCATCCGGGGTGGACCCTTCCATTTCCAGAGCAAACTCCAAAGTCTTCTACTAGGGTCGTAGGGAGTATTAATGGACCTATAGGTAGGTCTCACTGAGAACTTCCCATCATCAGAATGATTCTATATGGGTTGGTTTGGGGGATCTGATTCTCTGGGAGCAGGTCTAGAAACTATATGAAGAACATATTTCTTCGGGAGCGCCTCCTTAAGAGCCTCTATATTCCACTCTCCATCCACTGTGGAATAGTCACTAACTTTGTCTTCTAAATTTATGAAGTTTGCTTCTTGCTTCCTGAAAGCTTTTAGAGGACTCCCACATTTAGCCAATCATCTTTCCAGAAAAGAGTATTGCTCTCATTACCTACCCTTTGTATAATGCTATTTTGAACTTTGAGCCATATTTGACTCAAACTCCTCCGTAGCTCGAAGCATCCCTTGGGACAGCCGTTGAACCCTCCGCTTATATCAAAGTTGTATTTGCTATATAGAATCTCCGCCCACAAGGAATGGGGGTTCTTGAGTAACTCCCAACAAATCTTCATCAAGAAAGCCAAATTCATGTCTTCGGGAGATTTAAACCCCAAACCTCCCATCTCCTTCGGGAGACACAAAGTATCCCAGCTAACATAATGGGTCTTCCGACTATTCTCATTAGAGCCCCAAATGAAAGATCTTTGCACCTTTTCAACCTCATGGCAAATATTCTTAGGGAGTTTACCATGTTGCATGGCATAGTAAGTGATTGGGGAAATAGCGGATTGAACTAAAACTACCCTCCCTGCTAAAGATAGACACTTCTGCTTCCAGCCTGCGAGCTTCCCTTTCACTTTATCGAGAATGTGGTTATAAGCTCTCTTCCTCGACCTCCCTTGTATGATATAGGACCCCAAGTACCTGCCAATTTCCTTTGTTTTTGTGAATCCAGATATGCCAATGATTTCCTGTCTTCTATTCGGTTGAACTCCTCTAGAGAAATATATGCTAGTCTTCTGGCAGCTAACAATTTGACCAGAGGCCTCACAAAAGAGTTTAAGACATTGTTTAATGAGGTATATCTGCTCCACTGTTGCCTCTGCAAATAGCATTAATTCGTCGGCAAACATCAAGTGAGATTTCTGGTCCATTTCTGCCCAAACGGAAGGCTTTCCACGACCCACCATTACCTTATCTTGGATGAGATGAGACAGCCTATCCATGCAAATTACAAAAATGTATGGTGACAATGGGCCACCTTGTCTTATACCACAAGAAGGAGAAAATTTATCTGTCAGTTCACCATTCCATAAGACTTGAAAGGAGGTAGAGGTAATGCAGCTCATAATAATGTTAATTAACTCCGGGGGCATCTTCAAATCCATCAGCGAACAATGTATAAAGGCCCAGCTAAGGTGGTCATAGGCTTTCTCCAGATCAATCTTAATCGCCATAGCTCCAGTTCCTTTCTTGATCTTTTCATAGAATGAACAATCTCATGGGCAGCAATAATGTTCTCCTGGATATTTCTGCCCGGAATGAAGCTGGTCTGGGCAGGGGATATGCAGTCATTGAGAAAGCATTTAAGCCTATTGGCAATTATCTTGGATATAACTTTATATGAGACATTACAGAGTGAGATCGGGCGAAATTGAGAAATAAATTGGGGATTATCAATTTTTGGTATCAGAGTTAGAAGCGTATTGTTAACACACCTAATATTCTCCGAGTTTGCCCAACATTTGAACACGAAATCTATCAATGATTTGCCCACCACATCCCAATTTTGCTTATAGAACCCCGCTGGGTAGCCATCATCTCCCGGGGCCTTCCACGAGCCCATAGTGAAAACTGCCTGATTCACTTCTTTCGTTGTAGCAAAATGCCTAAGGCCCTGGATCAAATTCTCCTGAATTGGGGGGAGGAGGGGGAGGAGGAGTTGGAATCTGTTTCCATAAGATGGGTTCCCTGAGGATTTATCTCAGCAAAGAGATCTTTGTAAAAGTTTCAAACATAACTTTTTAAAACATCACGATTTTCTACCCAGTCTCCTGTGCCGTTCCTCAACTTCAAGATTTTGTTGTGCCTTCTCCGAATGATTGTTTTATTATGGAAATACTTAGTGTTCCTGTCCCCTTGAACTATCCACATTTCTCTGGATTTCTGCATCCAAGAAAGTTGTTATCTATCAAGGATATTAATTAACTTCTTAGACAGAGTTTCCTCCAGATCCTCCAGGAACTCACTGTATCCATACCTTGGGGAGTTCTGAATACCTCTCAGTCTGTTAAATAGGGTTCTCTTCTGTTTGAGGACATTCTCGAAAACTTCATGATTCCAGTCTCTAACTCTATCAGTGAAGTTAAGGATAGTGCTAGGGAGAGGTCTATCAGTAAACCAGTTATCTCTAATGAACCTATTGAAGTTAGGGTGTGTCATCCACATACACTCAAAACGGAAGGGTTTATTACATGCTCCATTCTCATAATTTTTGCAATTAATTAAGATGGGATGATGATCAAACCTTATACGTCGCAGAACTTAAACACTGGCATTTGGGAAGAGAGTATTCCAATCCAAGTATGCCATGGCTCGGTCCAACCTCTTAAAGATCCTATTTCCGTCACTCCAGATCGGCCCCTTCCAGGTAAAATGAGATCCAACATACCCAAGATCGATGAAATTACACTGTTCCACCTAGTCTCTAAATTTTCTGATCTGTCCATGGTTTGGAGGAGCTCCACTCTTCTTCTCGCTTGGATCCCATATCTCATTGAAGTCTCCGCAAATCAGCCAAGCTCCACCAGAAAACCCATTTGCATCCTGTGATAATGAAAGCCAGTTCTCTTGATAGGCTCTAACGCAGTGGAACCACTGCATCTAGTTTCCTGTATTGCCACCATATCCGGTTTGAATTGAGAGACATACTCCTTCAGCGCATTTGTAAAAGAGGGGCTCGCTGCTCCCCTAGCATTCCAACATAAAATAATCATAATCAAGATAAAAAGAAAGGCTCAAAAAACAAAAAACACAAAGGAAGGTCCAAGCCCAAATGGAAATCACGAACACAGCAGCAAGGCCCATTAGGCCATGATCTCATCTTCGCTCAAAGGGGCAAAACTATTTTCTCTGCTTGCTTCTCCAGCAACATCTTCTACCATTACCGCATCCACCTCCTGTTCAGAAGAGGTTGCCTCCATTGGATTTGGTGGCTTTGGATTAGGCTCTTCATGAAGGGGAGTTTCTGCTACCACTGTCTCATCCTGTTCCATCATTTCTGCAAGAGAGAGGTGGGAGTATGCGGGGTTTGGGCTGTGGACAAGGCTGTCCATCTTAGAATTCAAGACAGGTTCAAAATCAGTGGACTGAGTTCTGCTTTTCAAGACTGGCCCATTCATTCCTCTTTTGAGATTTGATTGCATCGTATCCGGCTGTGACACTACAACTTGGGCTTTATTGGGCTGCGCAGGGGAGCTGGCCCCATTCAGGGACTTAATGCGGTGCATTTCGTTACCATTAAGAAATTCTTTGGTCATTCTCTGTGTGTTCTTTTGATTTGTCTTATGCAAGACATCATGATTGGCCCCATCATTAGTTTCCGTGTGGTCCCTCACCTCACTAGCAGCGAGAACCTCGTACCTCGAATTTTTCACCAAAACTTTTTTGTGTCCTTCATCCCCTTTTTGCACCTTCTCTCCAGTACCACTCCCATTCGCACCACTAATTGTCCTTTTGTCCTTCCTCTGCTTTTGTACTACCATTCAGGGCCCATAGCTAGGGATAGCCCTAATTACTTCTTTGCCCTTGTCGTTTCTAGTCTCCCCCTCTTCCATTATCTTCGTTGGAGGCCCTTCTTGATTTCCCTCCGACTGTGTCGCCGAAGTAGCCTTTGCATGGGCATCTCCATTCTCTGTTCCTCCCCCTTCTTTGCTGCACCCATCCTTATTGCCAAACTTACCACATGTGAAGCAAATCATGTGTAACCCTTTATATTCAACGTGATAAACCGTCCCATTCACCTCATATTTCGACTCCAAAGGTTTGCTGAGATCCAGTTCCACACAAAGTCGAGCGAACTTCCCTCTGCTTTGGTATGCCGTGTTATGATCTACGTTTAAGGTCCTCCCTATTTGATCTCCAACTGCCGCCAGGAACTTCTTATCATAGTACTTGAGTGGGATATCTGGGAATCTTATCCAAGCCGCAATTTTATCAATAGCTGCCCCGTAAGGGTGAAAATCCGGCACCCACTTCCTGATAGTCAGGTGGTGGTCGAACAGCAGCCAAGGTCCCTTCTCCAAAACATTGTCATAGTCCTCCTTGTTGTAGAGACTCACTACAAAATATTCATTTCCCAAATCAACAATATCCATCCCACCAGTCCTGGCCCAGAGATTCTCCAATCTTCTTTTTAGGATTCCATAGCTAATCCTCCTTCCAAGGAGTTTAACTATCAGCGCCTTCCTCCATGGTTTCTCCAGCCTATTCTTTTTCGCCTTATTTACATGGATGCTGATATTTCCTTCCTGTGCTCTAGCAACCGAGATGGAAGGAGTTCTCCTGTCTTCTTTCTTTTTCCGTCGATATGCGTCTTTGTCAACCTGGCACATCTCTAGCACTTCTATAGGCGTTTCTTCATCAGAGTCCGACGATACCTTCGAGTCGTCATCTTCCTTGTAGTCTTCCTCATCCTTTGGGCGGTGCTCCGAGCTTCCATGCATAACGAGATCTGCGTAGGTTCGCCTCTTGCCATTTGCCCCTACAATGACTGTCTCATCCACCATCCACAGTTCGAAATGGGGTACCTTTGATGTATCTCCACCAAAATATCCCCCATCACTCCTGACCTTCTTCTTATTTCTCTGAAGTTGGTCAGCTTCATCAGCTGCCGTAGTCTCCGGTTGCATGACACGGTAATTCCTTAAACCCTACCAGAGAATTTTTCATACACTGGAAGTGCTTTTTTTTCTTTTGTTGGGTGCAATTTGACTAGACACCTACATTTGTTCTAGTTTCTACTTTCTTTCAATGATTCAGCAGTACTATACAATCTCCTTTTTTTTGGTAAAATTCACTCTCACATTGGGCTTATATTACGTTATCCTCCTCACTAATGATACGGTCTACTACATAGTAAGCCCAGCCCAAATTATAAGCCCAATTACATATATATGCCAGTATTTATGTTTATTGCAAAAGCCCATTTAATCGAAGACCGAAACATAAGCCCACTGTATTCGAATATCATAAGAAAATTTGGGCTCTTAGCCCAGTTTCAATTAAAAAAGAAGATCATAAGTTAAATCATTCATAACAAAAAAAAAAAAAAAACTGAAAAGCACAACTTTTATATTTGTTATTCAAAAATGCTCCATGAATTTCAGATATAAGTCAACACATATTTATATTTATGTGTATTTATACATGTTGTTTCATATATTTTTCTAATAAAAAAATAGAATAAATCTGTTATGATATAATACTCAAACTTTTTCATGAACACTAAATAGTAGATTAGCAATGGTTAAGAGTTGAGTTACTATTCTAGAGGGAGAGAGAGAAAGAAATTTAAGAGAGAAAAAATAGAGCTTCTTTTTATTGGGTCATGTATAATAGTAATAGTATGTAATTTTAGCTAGGAATGTTAGGACTAAGATCGTTAGGACTAGGATCATGATTTGGTATTACTGGATCTAAATTTATGATTATTGCAACAAACTTTTGTTGTTGATGTCATAGTGTGGGAGAAGAAAAGCTTCAGAAGAAGAGCAACAATGGGGTAAACAACAGAGAGAAGCATCAGCATTATCCCCCAGTCCAAGTAACCAAACTTCTGATCTCGTGGAGACTGAATTGTTCATTGGACTTCCTGAATGGCGCTAGCTATTTCAACATATATATTATTATAATAATAATGTACTATTATTATTTTGGAAGAAAAGAATATCATCATCATCCTCAATAATGTGTCATAAAAATCATGCTTTTCATTTCCTAGTGATGGAAAAAAAAGAAAATGTAGAGTAAAATTATTATTCATTGTTGCTACCTAGGTTTGTTTTGATTTCCTCACATTTTTGTTGTAAGTTTGAAGTAACAAAGGACGTAATAATAAAAACAAGGTGTGTTTTATCGTGTTATTTATTGTATGTACCTATGTATGCTTACATGATGATTATTATGTACCTATGTATGCTTACATGATGATTATTATTGGGAAACCCTTGAAGCAAGACAGCATTATTAATGTTTGTTAACTTATATATATATACACTAATTATGATTAAGATTTAATTTTCGTGTCAATCATGATGATGATGTTTGAAAATATCCCTCTCTCACACGAGTACATTAATGATAGCCAAGAAGCTTGCTTTACGGACAGTAAATGTAGAGAGAATGAAATGCTACTGTTTGGGCTACAAATTAAATAAACACCGATTTGGGCATCTAATTGGACTATAACTATATAATAAGAGAAAACAAAAATATTGTGTAGTGTGTGTGAGTGGATATTGTAATCCATTTTGCCAAAAAAATTTGTTAAATCAATTAGGGTTCGAATTTTGCCTTCTATACAGTAATTTAATTACTAATGATAGATTTTTAAATAAAATTTCGGTGGGTTAGTTCTTAACCAATTGAATTTGGAAATGAAAACATATAAGCGTACGTGTTAAAGCTAAATTTGCATAGTATTAATTAATTAAAAAAGGTAGAGGTAGGACGCAACTGAATATTAATCAAGTAAAAAAAGAAACATTAATAATGATTATTGAAAACAATATAAAAAAGTATTGAAACTTTCCAGACCCTTCCAATAATAATTATGAGTCAGGCATAATTAAGATAGAGAATAATGAAAATTGGGAAGTTATTATTAGTATATATTAGTGCCATTATTATATTTTAGGGTGCAAAATTGAAAGAATAAAAGCATATGAATTTTCCCTTTAAGGCTGCAAAATTGAAAGAATAATAATAATAATGTTCCTATACACATACATACACAGACATTACTACAAGACACATAGATGCATTATTGAAAATCTATGTGTCCCTATGTTGTCCACCATTGTATGCCACATTGAGACCCTACACCCATCATATAATTAAAACATGCCATAGCCATACCCATAAACTACTTATGCATATATACATCTCCAAAGCTAGTTACCATTTCCAATTGAATCTCTCAATTTCAATTCCGTCTCGTCAATATCGGCTAAAAATCTAATATGCCGCATATATTGTAATCTCTTTCTCTGCAAGAAAGATATTGAAAGAGAGAACTTATATGGCGGTGTCAAAAAAGTTGCTAGCTATACATGACATATATATGAATAATTATAAGTATAATATTGCAATAATTCTACGTATTCAACCTAAAATAATTATCAAACAAAAATTCAAGTGCTTTTATAAATATTTAAAGAACCTAAAGATATATCAAATTTTAATTAAATTAGGCATTGTTGTGTAAAATAAATACATTGTTCCCAAACCAACTTAGGTTGGTATAATGGTTAGCTTACTAATCCGTTTAACTAATTGTTGGGGTTTAAATTCTGTCTTGTAGATGCAGCAACCCATTGGTCGACGACAAACTATTAAATAGAGCTCAAATTCGCAATAAATTAATCATTGACCTGTCGAGTTAGAGAACACCATAAAAAACAAAAAAAATTACACTGTTCCGAAATCCTAAAAAAATAATATTAAAAAGCCAATGACGTGAAGCTATTTTATTTAATTTAATATCTATAATTATATACTTATTACATATAATATTATGTATGTATTTATACGACAATTAATGAAGACGAAACAAAAATAAAAAAGGCAAGTTATAACTATTTTTTATTTCATTTTTTTTTTTAAAAAAAAAGAAAACCTATTTCCACTTTGGCTTCCGTGTATAACTGTAAGTTGTTTCATATCCTAATTTGAAAATGCAAACTCAAAGTGGCATAAGACAGAAGAAAACAAAATATATAAACAAAGAAATGTGTATGGTTATGGCTACATCATCTGAAACCATATGGTATCCACTCACAAATACCGATTCTTATTAATACAGCATATTATTATATTAATTAGGAGAATGGTTTTGTTAGATACTTAGATTTTCGATTTTTATATATAATTATTTTTTTTTCCAAGCCCCCGCGAAAGAGGATCACTTCAAAATTTGAAGCAGGGTTAGTGTTTGTGTTGTCTCTTTCTCTCTCTTCATTTTAGATAATAATAACAATAACATAGGATATGGAGGAGTATGGGAGCAGTGTGTAAGATGGGTCAGGAATAATGTAAGGGGGGAATCTGCAAAGTTTTGCGCAAAAAATGAATCTTGCTCTTGAGAGATGACCTCATGTGCTCTCATTCAAACACAACAATAATAATAATAAAAAACTATAACATTATTATAGATCATATCTAACATGTATAACGGATAAGATATCATGTTCGTTTTCAAAATACTACAACATACCATTTTTTATATTTGAGACATGATGAATTATTATTATTAAAATTGTATATATAAAAAAATATTCTTCGGCTGTATTATGCTCTCTTCAGAGATTTGGAAATTGTACAAGTAATAAGCTGGATGTTAAAACACAGAATAGTACAGCACATACATTTTCACAAACTTTGTTGCATATTACTTAATTTGTTTTTCCCATATGCTCCTGTAGCTAGTGAGAATTGATAATATATATACTACTTGCCCTCCAATGAAATTGAGCATTATGTTCTTCACAATTATGTGAGAAAACATTAAAAAATATTTAAAAGAATAATTTTAATTGCATGCTGTCTAGCTATCTCTATGAAAAGTCCATAAGCTTTAACATAAATAAACACAAGTTTAATTAATAAATAGATCTACAAAAATGTTATATGTATCATGATGATTCTAATTAATAAACCGAATCGAATTTACTGGTTCAATTGGGTTAACTTTGGATTTAAAGTAAAAATTGGTAAATTGGTTGATGATGATTTAGCAATGCAAGTAAGCAGTTTACATTAATAAATCACCAAAAAAAAAAAATTCTAAAAAATATATAGTTATACATAATTGTATTATTTTATTGGTGAATGTTACGATACTCTTTCTTTTTGAGAGGGTAATTTACCCTTTCTAACCTATTGGTTCACAATTAATTTAATAAATAATCTTTTATTTAGAGTTTAATACATAATCTTATTCAAATAAGAATTTTTTATGATATTTTGTGTTTTTTCCTAAAAGATGTATAAATAATATAACATTTTCTTTTTTCGTTCTTCCCTGTCATAGAAAAAGAACAAGTGATATAATATATTGTTTTTTCCATTCTATATGATCATTCTAAATTAAATTTAATAAAAATAGAAGGTAGATAAGTAATGATATACATTTCGATCATAAAAAAAAATATTTATTAAGTTAATTATGAACTAATACATTAAAGAGGATAAATTACCCTCTCAAAAAAAAAAGATACCATAGGATTCACTTATTTTATTATATCTAGTTCAACTCAAGTTGAACCTCGATTAAATTTTTTAACTTTTAGTTCCACCAATTAAATGATGGATTCGGTTTGATAAGTATTATAAATCATATATTCTCACTATAAAATTTAATTTTAAATCATACAGTCTCACTATTTTTTTTGTGAATTACTTATACTTAAAATAAATCATTATATTATTAAGTAATACTAATCATTAATTTGGAAAAAAATTTAATGAATTATGCAGTTATCAACCACTGTGTATTCATGTATACTTGTTTTGCATATTTTTAATATGTATATTGTATATGTTTCAATAATTAATTTTTTTTTTGACAATTTCAATAATTAATTTGGTAACTGATTATATAACATATTCGATATACCTAAATAATTTGGAAATTGAATTAGTAATTTGCAGGTCCATACTCTACATCTAATAATTATTGGGACCACTACTTCCACAACGTAACCCCATTTCACTATATGGAAAAGGACACAACATTTTAATTTATTTATCTCTCTTTTCTGAGTGTGTGAGATGTATTGAAAACTATGGCGTAGTAGTGTCTCATCAAAAGAGAATAAAAACAAATTGAATAATAGCATAATGGGGCTAGCTTGTGTGTTGTGGTCCCTTTTCAATTTTTACATGATTACTATTACCACTTGCTAAGCTAAGGTATATGAAACAAAGAAAAAAAATGTAGTAGGATTTTTATTACTTACTATTGTTTTCTAGGCCACACGACAAGGAGATGGCAATTTTCTAAATAGCTTCACCTGTCGGAGAACCTGAAAGCACTACTTTGTGGGTCACAAATACAAGGAACTCATCAATGGCTCCATTATTATTTCCAATTTTGGGTCTAAATTCAGATCACATATATATATCCATGACCAAGATGAGATCATTAATTAATAAAGTTCATGACTTGTTTTAATTTAAGTAAGGAATATTATTGAGTAAAAGATCTGCTTCTGTTTATATCTAATTTAAATTGATCAATATCCTCTTATCTTCTTAATTAATTATGTTGGTTTTGAACATGATCAACTCTTGTGAAAAGAAAGAGAGATAAAAAAAAATAAATTAAATTTGACCAAATTGGGTTGAAATATAATTTCTAAAAATTTTATTGACTCAACTCGAATTCATCAATTAAGTGTAGATGATGTAATATATATTTGTTTAAAAGAAAAAATACTGTTAAAATATAGGTCTTTTATATCGTATAGATATTCTATATATATAGATATATTTTTGAATTTGTGGATCCATAAATATTAAGATAGGAAATTAAAGTGTTTAATTAATCATTCAACGAATAAAAATTACTCTTTTTTAAAATCTATATCTGTATATTATAATTATCTTAAAATATATGGTCAAATGCGATAAGAAAACTATTTTATAGCTTATATATCACATGATATAATTCTCCCCAAATTTTAGGCATTCCTAGCTAATAATATTTTCATTGAAATGATTTAATTAAAGAATTGAATAATTCTGGCATTGTTATTATTGATGATGATGAGTTGTTGCATGTAAGAGAATGATTGATGAATAGAATACTTCATGGATAGATGAAAGGAGAGTAGGTTTAAAAATGAATAAGAGGAGGATGGTAGCAGCCACATTATTTGTGGTGACAGTGTTATAGGTTGTGGCCCAAGTTAAGAATCAGTCTCAGTCAAATCCTTGCCTGTATTGATGATGATGATATGGTGTCCTCTATTATTGATTAGATGCCTCGTGTTCATTTATATATCATCATCTTCTTCTTTTTCATCAACACTACTACAGTAGTGTTTCTTCACTTGCTAGCTACCAATTCAAAAAATGCATACTAATTACTAACTATTACTATTATAGAGTACATACACTTGCAATTTAATTTTGTAATAAGTACTGTATGTGTTTTGAAGTATAATAATATTGTAAAGTCTCCTCTCTTGAGATGTTCCGTGGCACACACTCATGACTCAACAACAGTTGAGTTGGGTAGTGAAGGTTATCTGTCAAAATTTATGCAAGTCAATATATACAGGGAATCATGATGCTTATATAGTTATATTTATGTCTATCATAATTTACACCTGACAGTAATTTTGATTAAACATGTCAATATGATCATTAATGGAGAGTAAATTATTATCTCTTTATTAGAACCATATGCAAAAGGAAACGTGATCACTTCAAACTTTCTAAAAGAAATATTCGATCTGACGAGCTTAGAATACCCTCCTATATATATATATATAAAGGGCCATATAAATTAAACTTAAGTCAAGAACAGATTCTCTTATTTTTTTTTCTGTCAGTTGTTGTTATAAGGTATAATCTTTAAATACACACTTTAAGTGGGAAAAAAATGAGGAAAAAAAAAATTAATAAATAGTAAAAAATTGTCGCATTTGAATTGAGAAATACGGTAAAAATCATCATTAAGTACCAAAGAATATTAATGGATATAAATGATATAATGTTTAATTGAAGTAGTGATGGCTTTAAATGAAATTAGTAACTAAGATAAGAATCTTAACATAAACAATTCGGGTAGCTAGGGATAAGTACATGGCCCACGATGGATTTCAAAATAATGGGAAGAAAATGAAGAGGGAATGGGTAAGTTGAATAAAATTATTATGATTAGATTAGAGAGAAGTGTTGTAGTTACATTGCAGATCCCCAATAAATAAGTAGGTTTTTTTGAATTAGTTAACGTTAATAAGAACACACAAGTACGAATGTGGGAATCACATTGTTGTACGGGGTCGGCAGCATGAGTCATGACTGTGCCTCCATGTTATTTATCACATGACATGACATGACATGATATGATATGATATGCTTCTAGTGTTTTAACCATGATAATGCTATGTTATTGCAAAGCAAAGATAAGGAAATGCATCATTATTTTGATTGAGAGAGACAAATTAAAATGAAGAGAGCGTGGTCATTTCGTCATCTTCCCTGGATTCTTAATTCCCTTTACCCAACCAACTCACTTCCCAATAGCAAATACCAGAACTTGCTCTACCCTCCTCCTCCTCCCTCTGCCAAACTCTGCTTGGAAGTGAGTGCAATCAACATTGCACAAAAATGATTTTTATATTATATATTTTCATGAATTCTTATAATATAAAAACTGCCATTATTAAAATAAGAATGAAAATGTTTATAGTTGAGCTATTATATGCATCATATTCAAATTGTGGATTTTATTAGAAAAACTTGTCCATGTAAATTTTATGGTTGTGTAGATAGGACCACACATTTTTCAATGCTTATTATATAAATTCTGCTGAAATTGTCAAAATGTGAGTTAATAAGTGAAATATATACACCTTTGAGGCAAAAAAAACTTTATTGATAAAGAAGATGCTATCACAAATATATTTTTATATGAAAATCTTATAATAAATTATTAGACGAATCAATATATTTGACTGAATATATTTAATTGTTGAAAATTTAAATTTAACTGTAGAGATGAATCATTTTATTTAAAAATGTAAAATAATGGAGGTTGAGGGTGTACTTATTTAAGTCCTGTAACGCTTTAGAGGCTGAGGGAGTTTAATAATAGAGTGTGAGTATTTTATTAATACGTTGATAAAGGATCCGGTTTTCTCGGTTCTTGATTCATCACTCCACAAAGTTTGATTTCATCTCTTTTCTTTTCCTCTCTCTATCATCTGCACAGAGTAGTAGTGCATGTCATTTTCATTATTTCTTTCTTTCATCACAGCAACAACCATTCTCTTTCCCTGTTCATTGAGCTCAACTGCATCATCAATTATGGGAAAGGATTATTGGTATTGGTCTGGTAGATCTTCCAAGAGAAGTAGTAGTAATTCTGCAACAACAACAATATCAACAGCAACACCACCTTCTGGTTGCATGTGTGCCTTCTTTCACTTGTTTCATTCCCATCCATTTCATCACTTCCCCTCCACCACCACCACCATTAATCAGCAACAAAAGTCATCATCACCCCGAGATGATAACAATGTTCCCCTTCCACAAGGTATGTCTCTATCTATAGCTACCCTTATTTAATTTGAACAAGTACATATAGTACACTACACTTTCTGTTAATTTGTTTTCACTATGGTTTCATCTATCATCAGCACCTAGGAATAGCTTGGAAGAAGAATCATCACATACTACTACTACTACTACTTCATCTCTCATCAAACAAGAACAACAACATTTCAAAATTCCAGTAAGTACTTTCTTCTTATTATTATTATTAGATGAGTAGTATCCACGTATGTGATGATTTGATTTAACTACAGAGGAAGATACAAGTGATGAAAACAAGTAGCAGTGAAGTAGTTGGTGATATGTCTTCTCCAGCAAAGACACCAACATTGGTAGCAAGATTGATGGGTCTTGATCTTCTTCCACCTCCTTCTTCACCCTCTTGTTCTTCATCTTCATGCCTTTCCACACCAAATCTTCACCGCAAAAACATTCTCCTGTCCAAACACAGGAACAGCACTGATTGTGTTATGGTTGATTCATCACCAAGAACAGCATCACATCTTGACTACTATCACCACAGACTCTCCCTCCAAATCAACACCAACAAGGAGCAAGACTTGGAGATGCGGTTCTCATCATCAAAAAGGAACCATTTTGATTACAGCAACAACAATGTCTCTAATAGCAGAACAACAACAAGTTCTTCTTCTTCATCTTCTTCACCAAGCCACATGGCAAGGCAAATTGTGAAGCAAGTTAAGAAGAATGTGATGATGAACAATAATAATAGTAACAGAAAAGTTGGACAAGACATCACCAACACCCTCAAACCAAGAGAACAACTTGTTACCCAAATCAAACTTAAAAAGAAACTTTCTTCCAAGCCATCATCATCTTTTTCTCCAAGGTTAAGATTCATAGAAACCAAAAACACCAACCACACGCCAACTCCTCCACCACCACCACCACCAGTGGAAGAAGAGCTTCCAAGAGTTTTGATAAGGCCAAAGGAAGAACAAGAAGAAGAAGGGTCGTTGAAGCAGAACCAGAAATCATTAGTGACAAAATGTAATAATAAGAAGGTGAAGCATGAAAAGTTCAACTCAGCATCATCATCAAAGCTGAAAAAACAAGAGGAGTCATTCATAGTTCGACCACCAACAAATAGAAGCGGTGACATCATCATCAAGAATGCCATCACAAGAACCCATAACAACAAGAAGACTCATCCATTGTCCAACAATCTTCTCAATAACATCAACACTGTCGTCCCCAACCTTTTCCCTATCAAGATTGAAGCTTCTCCTCCATCAACCAAAATTAATCACAATAACAAGCAGGTAATAACGATCAATTAACCTTTTCTATTAGTAAATTCCATTTAGTCCAACCTAGATTGGTTTCTAATATTTGAAATAGAATAAATCTGGATTTACATGTATTTATGGATCTGTTTATATGATTTTATATTTAATAAACTCACTTAGCAAGTAAAGAACTAATGAAGTATGATACAGAAAAATTTGAGTTATAATAAAGAAGGTATAAATATCCGTACAATAACGTTATAATTTGAAAATAGCTGTGAAAATTTTATATATTCAAAAACTAAAATAAAAATAAAAATATAAATATTTGAGTCAAACACTTTTGTTGAGACAAAACCAAAATCAAATTAAATTGAATAACATAACATTTAAAAATGTTAAAAAATATATGATCATGTGTAAAGCAACGGTAAAGTTTTGCTGAATTATTCAAGTTTTGTTTATTTATTTGCAGTCAAACCTTTTTGTTCACTTAATTTAATAATTGTGATTTATTTTCTTGGCATGCACATTGCACAGACAGGGGTATGTGACAAAAGTAGCCCCCAACATCATCAGAGTCACAGGTACAAACAAGGAGGGATAATAAGCACACTCGCCACCCGAGAATTCAGCATAAACGACATCGTTCAAGCCAAAACCATTAACCACCATTCATATTCACCATCCACCACCGGAGAAGAACTTGCAGCAGCTGAATCTGAAAAGCATCATCACGGACCAGAATTTCAGTATATCACAGGAATCCTAAGCCGTACTTTTAACAAGGAAGAACAACTTGCCACCACAACAACAACAACAGGTCAACGCTTCTCTCATGACCACCTCGAAGAACACCCAATTTTGAACTCCCGTGTTTCCACTCCCCAGAACGTTAAAGATTGCATCTTTTCGATGACACAAAAACTGGGTCTGCGCTGGAATCGGAGGTTGATGTTTGACTTGGTGGATGAGGTGTTAATGGAGGTTGTTAGGCCTACAAAGAGTAGTAGTAGTAGGCTTTGGTTTTTGCATGGAAGTTGTTGTTGCTGTTGTTACCAAGGAACAACGGTTGAAGGATTAATGGAGAGAGTGTGGAAGAGGATAGGGAAGTTCCCATGCAAGAGGTGTGAGTTTTTGGAGGACATTGATGGGTTGATAGAATCAGAGGACATGGAGAAGGTGAAGGTGGATGTTGAAGATGGTTTGGAGGAAGAAGGAGAAAAGCTAGTGGCAGAGATTGAAGGGAACATTTGGAACACATTACTGCATGAATCCCTCATGCTTATCATCACTAGCTAATTTTTTTTTGTTTTCCATTGAATTTTCGAATAACATGTTAAGCACTAATACGTCACAAATTTAAAATTAAGGTGAATATGTGATTAGATTTGAAAATAGCAAAGAGTATATATATATATATATATATATATATATATGAATAAAAATGTTGTAATTTTTAAATATTGTGGTTGCAAATTTTGCAATTGCATTTTGTTTACTACACATTTGGATGGTTAAAACTCTTAAGAACATGTGTCGTGAAAGATTGTGGAAACAGGGGCAATGGAGGGTGTCACGTGGGTTGTTCACGTGAGGAAGTGGTGGGGCCAACATTGAAGAAGGCGTTTGAATGGAGGGTTTAGGGGAATGGTAAGGGGGGTTAGCCCTTCGATTGTAGGGTCACACGTGGAATTTGTTGACCCCTCGACAGGACTGCCTAATTGATTGGTTATAAAAAGACAAGATTTGACAGAGGAATCCACACCCTACTACTTTCTAGCTAAGTTAGCTAGCTACTAGTACTTACCCCCTTAACCTTAACCTTAACCCTCCATAGCTACCTGCTTATTCTTCAGTTCAAGTTTAGTATCTATATACTCGTATATTGTATTAATTTTACAACAATTTCTATTGTTGTTGTTTAATTTAATATATTCATGGTTATATTTTTTTAACTTGGTAAGTTCAAGAAATGTTACAAATTTAATAAATAGTATATTTTATTTTCTTGCAGCCCTACATGGTCACCACTCTCCAATTATATCAATTATTATTGTGGTTTCTCGCCTATATGCTATATCCTATCGAAAGATTGGAAATCGCGGTATACCGATATTCCAACGTTTTTAATCGTTGATCTTATTCATATATTAGTTTTATAACTAAAATCAATTAAGATCAACGACTAAAAATGTTGGAATATCAATATGTCGCTATTTTCACAGTATACCGGATAATTTTCATATCCTCTATACATGTATTCAATCTATACACAAGAAGATACATAAATTTTATTATAGCACTTGCTATATAATTTTTTTTAAAAAAAAATAACCCTTTGAATATGTGACTTTTACTCTTTTATGTATCTCTGTATTTTTACTCTGTATTATTGTATTATATGTTAGGCAAGTAGAACGGTTTTGCCTAATTATAGAAGAGTGCAAATAATCAAGTTTTTTCGGTTTCTTTATTTATATATATAATTAGAGGACTAAAATAAAATGAAATAAGATGTTTAGGATAGGATGGATGCTATAATAGAGAAAAAAATATAAAAAACTGAATATCTTTTATGATGAGTGATTAAATTGTTATGATGTGAGTTATTTAATTTTATTTTATTTTTAAAACAAAATTAATAAATATTTTTTATTATATGCATGTGAAAGTCTCTTCGATAGAACTAAGATAGTAGGAGTGAATGGTAATATGAGAAAGAGAATTATAAAAACTCAAATAAATAATATATTATAGTAGTACAAATCTATCTTTAGCGATGTATTTTTGAATATTAATGAAACGAACATGCAGGTTGGCAGTCAGATATGGTTTGCACTTTGCCGTAAAAAAAAGTAAAGCCAACTTTTTCCCTCATATTTTTCCATTATTCATGTTCCATTCAACATTAACCATATTATTCCATTTGGATCTTTCATGCTTTTTCCTTCTTTTAAGATTTTGTAAAGACTTTAGCTATCATATCTTTATGAGTTTGATTTTACGTACTATATATTAGTATCAAATTTACACTTGGGTGGGTAGACTCAATTTTTCTCACTACATAAAACTGAACTCATCTGTTGAGGAAATTATGATTTGATTTTATAAAACCCAACATCTTTAAACAAAGACATGTCATCGACTCATCGTTACCCTCAGCAAATAATTTATGTGATAGATAAAAAATGAAAAATAGTATAATAATTAGGAAATTTTTTTGTGAAGAGTAAAAATGATGAAAAGTGAAGATTTTTATTATATTTAAGAAAACATCTGCAATGCACATTACACATGATAAGTTTTATTTTAAAATATTTTTTCTTACTAAAAATAATCTTTATTTTTCATAAATACTTTATTTTTCACGATATATTTAATTAAATGAAGACATGAAAAATATATATATATATATATATATATATATATATATATATATAAAACTCATTTTTAGTTACTATATGTGATTTTAGTGTATATTTAATATAGTTGTTAAAAAATAAAAATAAAAGTTAATTTATATTTAATTCATATGTTTATTAAACTTTTTTATCATTACACTCTTAAAATATATCTTTATCTTCTATTTTTTTTCATGATCAATTGATGTTTCTATGGATGTTGGTGATCCTATAGCATTTTGACCAAGGTAAACTCTCGTTTGCCAAGGTACCTTAATTTGATTAGACAAAAATGACCTCGTATACAAATTAATAAAGGAGAAAACACATTTATAAATAAATTAAAGATATGGTTGCATCGCTTTTTGAACAATAAGGTTAGCTAAGATAGGATAAAAAGGAGAATATGCTCAGAGAATCATATTCTCTTTGGTTCTTACCGCATGGAAGTTTGAGATTGTAACGTAGCGCAGACATTTATTTCCAAAAAACTAACCATTTTATTTTCCTAAATATTTTTTTTGATAAAGTTTTCTTTCTAAATTTAAAAAGCAGATTTTGCATGGCATGAACACATGAACTTTAATGCAATCCCTTTTTTTATGTATAAAAAATTAAAAATCTTTTTGAAAACAATTAAGTGTATGTGGAAAGTAAATAATAAAGTCCAACACAACGACCTTTTACTTTTCTGTTTTTTTTTTTCTCTTTTGCCTAACTCGAATAACGAAGATTTTAAGCTATTAACTAAAAAAATTAAAAATGTTATATACGCACAAAAGTTAATTATTATATATTTGTATATATTTACAATTTTCTAATACTATATATTATATAATGTTACAATTTTTCAGCTATGAATTCAAAAAAGTTTTAGTTATTAGAAAAATATATATAATTTGTTTATAATGAGAATTTTTTTGCGTAAGTTTTATGTCAGTGTAAAATTAAATTGATAAGGTTAAAAAAAAAAAACAAAGGATACAGTATAAATGATATTTATTATATTTAATAGAACTTCTCATCACCAGTTCCATTTACCAAATTAAAAAAAAAAATTAAATTCATATATTCAATGGGGGGCTTGAGCCCACCATAGTTCATACTGGTCATCACTGACTATATTCTTTGCAGCTGAATAAATAAAAGTAGATCATAGAAAAGGAAGAAAATCCATTGATATATTCCACCTTTATTAATTCATGTAGCTGATGTCACACAAATTTAATAACTTGTTATGGCAGCTATGATTATGAATCCTGTAATGTGCATGTTACTAGCTATACCACACAAAACAAATTAAAGAGCGGGAAATTTGAAACAGCAAGACACAACAATTGTAACAATAAAAGCCTAAGTAATTAATAATAGGAGTGACAATGTGACATAAATGCATGTGGATTCAACTGTGTTTCAGCATAAATGGTGGGAGCATGGAAAGAGATATATTGAGATGTGAGATCACTCTCTATCACCATTTTGATGATTTATGTTACAATGTTACATATGACTTGTTGCTTGTGCTTATGAATCTGTTTGTTTGTTGCATTTTATTTTTATTTTTTTGTTGAATGATATTATATATGATGCAATGCAAGTAGAGGTAGCTAGGGTTTGTTTGTGAATTTTCTCGTACCATGTGTTGGTGTGTTACTATGTATCATGAAAACTAGTCTATTTTTAGGAGGGTGGAACTGAAGATTGATGAGATGATGATTAATTGAATCATTCAACAATAATGAGATCATTCATTGGAAAGAAAAAATGATTCACTGAAAAAAGCTGACAACTTCTCCTTTTAACATGAAAAACAAAAGATGTAGAAATGACAAACTTTTTGGCTATTTTGGTGCAAATCTATTTTCATTATCTTTACTTCTAACTTTTTCAACACTGCTTTCTTCAACGGACATACATAGAAAGAAATGGGGAAGAAAAAGAAAAAGAAAAAGAAAGTTTATTATTATTATTATTTGTTTATTAGGGATGGGGAGTAGTGTTTGTTTAATTTATAGATCTCTCAATCTACTATAAAGTTCCGTTTTTTTTTTTTTATTATTTTATTATCATAGTCTCAGGGATAGGTGCACATCTTTGTCTTTGTTTCTTTTTTTAATGATAAATGAAATGAAATTTTAATTTTAACTATAAGTTTAAAGATGAGTTGTTCTATAAAGTAATTATATATTCTATAAGATTTTTTCCTTTAAAATAAAAGTTACTAAAAGAGATAGATGAATTGAGTTCAAATTAAAGGTCTCCTTCTTAGCTTGTATGATGAGTTTCCATGTTATAGTCTAAAATTTTTTTGTTGATTTTATTTCATTTATATCACATGAAATATATACATCTATGAGCTGATGAACATTTTACCTTTTGAATGTGACTAATCATATATCTCTTGGGAGAAATTAAAGGTGATGACCAAATGAATAGAAGTAAAAAGTAAAAGGAATATACAAAAAGTATAATTTACAGGTCACATCTCTATGTTTTTTGTGATTAAAAGTGACTTAACATATAGAAAATGAATAAATATTCATTATATTTCATTCATTATAAACACATAACAGCTCCTAATTGGTGCTGATAATTTTCAGAATCTATACCTAATATATAATTCTCTCACTCAATTAGGTTTAGCACAACAATTATAATGTGTGATATAAAACTAAGTGATGACAATAATGGGAAACACAATTTCATACACAACTAAATTAATATGATTATAAACTTAACTGATGTTGACACTCTTGATATTGAATTGCAAGTATGCATAATAGTAGTAGTACCAAGTTTGAGTGAGCATTAATAACAGATTGTGACTCAAGTGTAGTAGTACCAAATAGTCACACTGAGATTCTTAATTGCAAGAAAACAGAGTCATTCATTGAATTCACTTCTCTCTAGCCCCACCAACAGTTGGCAACTGCCACCATTTTAGAGTACACTCTTGTCTTCTTTCTTCTTTCTTCTTCTTCCTCCAATCATAGATTGATGTTAACCTGAAAACATGCCACACATTTTAAAGTAAAACATGCTTACAATTTTCAGAACTAAATTGAATCTCTATAATTCTAATCAGTGGTTGGTGACTTTTAATTTATTATCCTCTTACAATTTACACTGTTTACATTACATGATTCAAGTCCTGTTTGCAAAGAAAAGTTCTCACAGTGCATCAAAATTCAGCTGGCCCCTGTAATCTATGATCAGGTATTTAATTTCAGTAAGATTCTATAATGAAGTTGACAACTATGATTTAACAGGTTCTATTAAAACATGATTCATTATTTAAATAAACCAAAAGTATTCTTCCACAAGAACTATTGTTTTCAAACCAAGTAAGATAGACCAACAGTGGTGATTTAAACTAGTTAAAAGGAAGATGCAGAAACAAGAATTCTTCATTGAAATGAAAACAGTGCAGAACTTTCACATCATTGAAAGCCCTACAGTTTTATTTGTAACATGTTAGTTATAAATATTTCTTCATTCCATGTTTCAAAAACTGAACACCTTTGATATTATTTCTTAAATCTACTAGAGCACATACAAGCCAAAACTTGAGAGAGCAAGGCAAATTGAACTTACATATGGAAATTACAGTTGGAAGTCTTTTGGGGGGGAAAATACATATTAAAAAAAAAATTAACAAGAAGCTCAGCATCACCTAAGCTATGGTTTTAACTACAAATGAAATATGTTATAACAAACAAAAAGAATCTGAGTTTTGCTATATTGAAGCTGCTTCTAGTAAGAATTGCAAGATAGCTTCCTTTGTAGGCATTGCAGGAATGGCACCTCTCTCTGTTACAGTGATGGCGCCACATACATTCGCGAAATATAGAGCTTTTCTCAGCCGTTTCTCATCCTGCAAGCATAGAAAAAGACATAAATTTAAGGTTTAGTTTATAATTTTTGCTATACCATCTAGAACGGTTCATCGAATGAAACTTTATGTATAAATGTTTGGTCTAAGGACAATTCTGTCTCTATGCATGTCATGGTATAAAAATCTCAACTATACATGAATTTAACAGGAAATAATAGTTCAAATCCGTTTGCAAATGCTGATTTTCATTAGCAAGGACCAAAGTTACTCAAACTTCAGGTTTTTTTGTGCCTTGTCAACGATGAATAAATAGTTGTCTTTCTCTGTTCCTGGTCCCTACAGCACTATCAACATGCATAAATAATTGAAGTTCCCAGCATCATCAACCATGAAAATTAAACATAAAAGTTGCTATATGAATTTAATCTACAACGAGAATGAACTGAGACTCCAAAATACCTTAAGAATACTTTGGTCAGAAGCCAAGCTGTAGAGAAACCCACCGACAAATGCATCACCGGCACCAGTTGTGTCAACAGGTTTGACTTTAACACCTCCAACTTTGCCCCTGAATTCCTGCATGAAATTAAGCAATCAGAATTAGTTGAATCCTGCATCAGTTCATTTTGTACTACAATATAATCTTACTATTCCCCTATAGAAAGATGCAGAAATGATAATTTGTGCTTTAAACTACTTCAGCATGCATGCAGTCATACCTTGGTGTAATATCTACAACCAGATGAGCCTTCAGTAACAATTAGAAGTTTGAGATTAGGATGAAATAGTTTTGTCAATACAACATTATCATCATAAGGATCATCACCACCAGTCAAAAATGTAATCTCTTCCTCACTTATCTGCATATATATATATATATATATATATAAGAAAACAGCACATCAGGTCTACTAGAAAAATGACAAACTTTCAAACTTAAACATTTGTTCAGAAGAAAAATTACAATTAGGCAATTACTGTAGATCGTGTTGGAATCATAGCCCAATATATTTTACCTTTATGACATCGGCTTGATCCCAAATACTCATTATGCCTTTGCGAGCAGCCTCGGCTGATGGCCATAGTGCCAATCTCAAGTTCGGATCATAAGAGAGAATACTACCAGAATTGCTGGCAATTCTCATAGCAGCAAGATGAGCTGACTTGGAAGGTTCATCAATCAAGCTGATGGAGCCATAATGGAAAACTCTAGCCTGAAATCAATGTTTACATATATAAGGCTTTTTAAGCATAGGTTTAGGGCCACATTCCATAAAATACAAACAGAAATTAAAAATACCTTCTTTAAGATATTTATATCAAGTTCCGATTCATGGAGAAGCATATCAGCACTTGGATTCCGGAAAAACAAGAATTCTCGTTCACCATCAGCTCTAAGTGTAACAAAAGCTAATGCAGTTCTAGCATTCGAGTCAAACCGCATGCCAGACGTATCAACATTGTTTTCCTTCAATATGTTAGCCAACATGTAACCAAACTCATCTGCTCCAACCTAATACACAGATTGCAAGAAATAAGTATATGGTTTTCCATTCTAGTAGTTCAAGCAAGAATTTTTCTTCAGGGTAGATGCCCAAAATCAGCCACAGCCTTCTTGAGAAAGCATACTTGGCTCAACATGAAGGTTTGAACAAAACTCTCTATTACAATTACAATGTGCTTACAGATGGTAGAAAGAAATTAAATGATCAACTAGATCAAGAGCAAGGATAGTAAACCAAACCTTTCCGATGAAAGCAGATGAACCTCCAAGTCTAGATATACCAACAGCTACATTGGCAGGAGCTCCACCCGGAGCTTTCTGAAAAGCCGGTGCTTCAGCCAGCGACATTCCTCCCACTGTTGGCACAAAATCTATTAGCAGTTCCCCAAAGGAAACAACCAGCGAACTTGTTTCCTTTCCATCTTCTTTCGAGATATGATTGGAATTACCTGCGAAAAAGGCCCTATCTTCAGATTCAAACCAACAACTCATTCTTTTTGCTCGCAAAATGTAATTACAAGATGGAAATGAACAATTGGAAACTTAAGGATACTGCCACAAATATAACTTATCTTCATTGTGAGAAGATCATCTCTATTCTCTTTTCTCTAGTATACTATGAAACATCTTATGTACTAATCATTGAGAACCAAAGGAACCAACTCATCTGAATTCTGCTATGTGCTCTTTCTCTCCCAAATTTTGGATTTGAATATACAATTAAAGTTACCACAAGCAAATATCAGGCTCAAGTACAAAGATACAAAAATATGAATATTCCAAAGAAAGAACCATTTTGTGGTGGCAACAAAGGGTCATGTCCCATGTTGCATGCCCTGATCTAAATCACATGGCTCCCACACACAAATATATGATCCAATCCAATCATAATAATTTTCCATATGAACTATCCCACAGAGAACATCAGAGAACATCAGAGAAATGCAACCAGCAAGTGGATCAAATAAAGACACTACCATACATGATGATGTGGACTCTGCATGGAAATCCAAAGCTCCATAAAACAAGTACACACACAAAAGAACAGAGCAGAACACAGTCTATAAAGATCACCAATCAGATTTAACTCAACAAATCAGAAACATGAAAAGGAGCATAACCCAGCATCACAAAAGCCTCAAAGATACAATCTTTAGGTCGAAAAACACACTCCCAAAACCAAGCAAGTGTAAAAGAGAGAAGAAAGATGAGAAAAGAAAACCTGAGGAGGAATTGGCCATTTGATTTGTGCAGAGTGTCGCAGAGAAACAGCTACGTTGAGTTGTTGTTGTTCAGAGAGAGAGAGAGTGTGTGAAAATGGAAGAAGGTAGATGAAAAGAAGAAGAGAAATTGGTGAGCGCCAATAAAAAACTAAAACGCAGAGAGAGAGAGAGAGAGAAGAGAAAAGAGGTGACAGAATGGAAATGGAATTCAACAACAAAGCACACAGTTTCTTACTACATTTTTTTTTTCCGTTTCACGTTTTCTTCTTCTTCTTCTTCAACCCAGTCGCCAAATTCTATTTTTCTAAAATGTTCTACATCACATTTCTTTTTCTTTCCTTTTTATTTTTCCAAAACTTTGTGCGGCACCCTTTTTTATATAATTATTTTAATATTATATTTTAAATAATTTTTTTACTGACGTATTATTATATATAATATAATTAGATTTTGCAATATTTTTATGTGAATAAATAATTTTGGACAGTCAAATTCAACTAAATTATTTATTTTTATACTAAATAAAAAATTATTTTGATGTAAAATAAAACTTTATATATGTGTAATATTTTATACTATTTAACACCGAGATAATAATAATTCTACGTGAACAAGTCGTTTTAGTCAATCAAGTGCAACCAAGTCATTTATTTCTATGTTAAATAAAAAACTATTTCAATGTCAAATAGAACTTTATTTATGCACAATTTTTTATATTATTTGACACCAAAATAATATTTTATTTAGCATAAAAATCAATCACTTGATTGAACTTGGTTAGCCAAAACCACTTTTTCAAATAACATTGCTCATATTCTGTTTAGCATGGAAATCAATTACTTGGTTGAACTTGATTAGTAAAAATGATTTGTTCAAATAGCATTATCCTATATTTTATTATATTAAAATTAAATTATTTTTATAATGTAAATATATCAATAATTCTACGTGAACAAGTGCAACCAAGTGATTTATTTCTATGCTAAATAGAAGATAATTTCGATGTCAAATAGAACTATATTTAGGTGCACTTTTTATACTATTTGACACCGAAATAATATTTTATTTAGCATAGAAATAAACCACTTGGTTGCACTTGATTGGCCAAAACCACTTGTTCAAATAGCATTATCCCAAATATATATATAATATTAAGTAATAAAATATTCTTTTAATTTTTTGTCTTCGAATGAAATACTTATCCTAAAATACGATGACTAATCTTTTCTTTATTTATAGTAATTATATATACATGATTTTAACATAATTACATTTAATTTTCTTGATTTCTTACCTTTTTATGATTTATAATTGATAAAATAGATTACTATCATATTTTATTGGAGAGAGACATATATAAGTTCTTACCAATAAAATAATTTCATATATATAATAAATCATTTAATCATAATTTACAAATATGTGTAATTTCCTTATAAAGCAGGTTTAACGTTAGTAATCAACGTTACTAAGAAGAAAGTTTCTATTTAACTTAATTATATATATCCCCCAAAGGATAAGTATTTGTTTATATTACGTAAACCGGTGATGTAGTTATTTTGACGTATTTACTGGTTAGGTTTCGTGTATTTATTTCTCTTTTTCAGCAAAACCAGATGAACAAGAAATCCGTGATTATTTAGAACTGAAAAAAAATAGCAGCCTTCCAAAATTTACGATTATATGTTCACATTTATTTTCAAAGTAATATTACATAATCTTTAAAAAATATTTTTTTTAAGAAGAAAGCACGAAGTGATTCCCTTTGACAACACCATTTTAATATTTTTATTTTTCTAATTTCCATAGTACATGTAGCATATATTAATCATGACGGTGAGATATGAGGATATAAAAGTTGAATATATAAACCTAGGATTTCTTTTTCTGCCTAGATTCATGTATATATAGTACTGACAAATTTCAATAATTAAATAATTGGGCTGGAGTCCACTCACATGCTTTGAACCAAAGCCCATCTAATTTGTATATTATATGAAAGGCCCATTCAATTTCGTGTTTTTATTTTTCTATTTTCACTAACATCTATTTCTTATTCTTTGATAAATTTCTAAAATTAAAAAAATGCTCATGTTTTATACAGAGACTTAATATTATATATAAAAAACACCAAAAAAATATTATATTATAAAATTATTTATCCAAAAAATTTAAGCAAATAAGAAAAATATTTTCAGATATTTTTAACGTATTGTCAACTGAATTTAAAATTGTGACATAATCCAGAGTTTTATAGTTGCTAACATCACATCACCTGTTTTTGGGAGAACTATATTATATACATTATTAAAGGAAATATTAGTCAAATATAATACACAAGTAACACGTTGTGTTACATATATAGAAATTAAAAATGCTAGTTACTTCAATTTTCCATAAATTTATTTCAAATTAAAGGAGTATTTAATTATGTTGACAGAAGAAGCGCTCAACTTAACAAGGAGCTTTTTCCTGCTGAACAATTTTACACTATAGCTACATACATAGTTTGAGAAGTTTAATTAGAATTTTTGTCAGAAATTATAATGGTGGTTTAATGTTTAAAAAAATGATGGATGAAATAAATTACTCTAAATTTCATCCAAAAACTAAACAAAACACCACCTCAGTTAACAACAAAATTCTGACCAAATTCTAATTATTTAGTGTATGTTTAGTTTTGATAATAATACATTAATACACAATGGATGGCATAGAAGGCAGAAGCAATAATAATAATAATGATAGTAATTAAGTAAATGAAGGTTCACACAAGCCAACCATTGTTGTTTTCATCATGGCTGCTCTGACCATCTTGTTGGATTGCATCACTTTCTTTTCCATCCTGATGATGCCGAAAAATGCTGCACCAAATCATGTAACAATACTAAAAAATTAATTTTTATACACATGCATATTAAATATGAAAAGTATAAGTAACTAACATTTTTCTAAACAATAAATTAGCCAATAAAAAATAAAACATCTGTAATCATTGTTTATAGAATTTTCAAAATGAAAGTTATAAAACATTCGAAAATTAAAGATCAGTCAACTTTGTATTTCTTATAAATAAAACATCCAAAATTTAATGAAATAGAACATTCAATATAAATTGTTGGCATTGAATAAAAATTTAAGATGAATATATTATGAAATCAATCAAAGTAATTATTAATTTTTACAAATCTATTTAAATAATGACTATATAAAATATTTTATGAGTTTAAATTATACTCAAATATTAATTTGGTTAGAAAAAATAATTAATAATATCGAGTGTATCACGATTATTCACAACTATTCAACAGTACACAAGTATTTTTAGTTGTGAGCGTGAGCCTCTTTAATTTTGTATGTGATGATCACATGTTAATTGAGGAAAGTGGGATACCATGTAGTGCTTAAGATTGTGTCAGACTGGAACTGATTAATAGCTGCTTGTGCTTCATTCAAGTGATGAATAGGGTTGTTGTTGTTGATGTTATGCTCACCAATCAGGTCCGGGAATTCATCTCTTATCTGCACACACCATCATTTTTGAGAATGCAAATAAGCAAGTACTCAAAATTCTCATATATTATTTTATAATTCTAAATTGTATTTGGATATTCTCTCTTCTTTTAAAAATAGTAACTAAATATGAAAATTTGTTTTGAATTTTTTTTTTTAAATTTTTGTTACATAATCATCTATCTTTTACACAAACTTCTCTTTTAAATCGATTTCTGGATACGATCCAAAAAACAAACATCTTTTATTTCTTGTGCATGATTTTATCTATTTAAACACAATAGTCAAATGCAAGCTGAATAATAACACATTAATATATATTTAATGTGTTTAGTGTGTGAAATACTTAAAGGGGAAAACCTTGGATTTCAACTTTTTGTTGAGCTCCTGGTCCTCGTTCACCTGCCAATAATGTTAATAGCAATAAATAATAATATATGCATGATATATATAGTATTAATTAGCTTCAATTCGATCCAATCAAGTAGTCCCAAGCATTGTTAATCTTGTTTAATTTGAGTGTTAGTTTTGGTTACATTATTACATGCATCTAGTTTAATTCTCTCAACTTACCTTTTCACTTAATTCGGCCTGTCTTGCTATGAGCTTCTTCATCTGCAATTCAAAAGAATAATATATATATAAAATTTCTAAATCAAAAGAAACATATAGTTATATATATATAGTATGATAGTAATAATTCTTATATATGCTTAATTAATAATAGCATTATTATATATACATGGAGCTGTCGAGCTTGTGCAAGAGTTTTTTCGACTTGTTTCTCAAGATTCATTAATTCCTTCATGCCAAGGGGCTCAAGTTCTTCTCCTTGAAAATGCCTTCATTTCAAAACATACACCAAACCAAACTATATATTGTAAGTACCTATACCTAATAACATTATCACAAATTAATTAAAAAAAATTATTAAGGGGAAGGCTTAATGATTTTTTTTTTTGGTGACTTGGAAGGCTTAATGATTTATTTTCAATATATATAATTATAATTTGAAAATATCATGAGATATATTTATTAGAATTTAATTTCCATGCATCATCGGTGTAAAAGAATTTTACACATATATTATCATTTCATAAAAAATAATTAATTTTTAAATTTATTATTTCTAAAACCATATAAATGCATGAATTTAATTGGATGACTGTATAAAACTCTATTTATTATTTATTATTTGTAAAGATAATTTTTTTTTTAATCGCTATTTTTGGAGAAGGAGTTATTAGGCCATTTGCCATTATCAAAGGATCCGAAGACCCAAAATATGGACCAATAAAAAAGGTCAAAATGGGAGGGGGAGGGGAGGAAAAGAGGACCAAGATATGAAAAAACTAACTATTTTACTAAAGAAATTTCGAATCTTACAAGCATAATTTTTAGTCACCAAATTAAACTATTTCTATATCATATAATAAATATATTCAAGTATTTGTTATACAATCCTATTAAAATGCATTTTGTTGGGACACTCACCATATCCCTTCGGATCCAAATATAATTAAAAAAAATTCAACCCTAAAATATATCTCAAGTATGAGTACACATTATAGTTTACCTTTGTGTCCTCTCCAGAGATTCATATTTTACCTTTAATTTCAAGAATTCCTGGTACAAGTTCTGCAAGGCACATCACCAATAATAATAATAATAATAATAATAATAATAATAATAATAATAATAATAATTAATTAATTCTGAATCACTAGAATTCTAAAATCAAATAAAACCTTGTTTATGAATACTTTAATTTCTGGTTATAACTTATAATCATTATCATAATATAATGCTTAAAATTTAAAGGGGAATTAAATAATTAAATAAGAGAAAACCTGTGATTGCTGATCAAACAAATTTCCAGAATTTGACAACTTGTTATAACGGCATTGACGATACCTCTCAATAATTCTACTAATGCTGATCATCAAAATTAAAAAAAAAAAAAAAGTTATAACTCTTATTAGTAATAATAACATTATTAGTTAATTTGCAATACACATAATTAGTTTGAAGATTTGGACCATGGAAGCAACAATTGAAGTAAAATGAGAAATAAATCATAAAGTTGGACCACTAAACTACTTTCAGATGCATCTGATTCTGAAACAACAGAACAAGAAGCTACAATTGCAAGCACTGCTTATTAATCCAATTAAAAAAAAAAAGAAAGCAAATTGGAAGAAGTAAGAAAATAAAGTAGTGGATAGTGGCCATAAATTGGATATTCCCTAACAAATTAAGATGATAGAATAATCTCTACCCTACATGAAAAGATCTCTTCTTCACTCTAATGAGTATGCAGATCTTAAACAAGATATACATGTCCTACTGAAAAATGAGATATGGGAGCGATGCATGATTATGCTAAATAAATAATTAAGGAAGAACATACAAGATATCAATTAATAGAAAAATAACAATTATTATCACCTAAATTAAACACAGAAACAGAATGTCAAATTGCAATTTTATAAGATTAATAAAAATAGGTTAAAAAAATATGAACTAAATAAATCAAAGAACAACAATGTTTTTAAGGTATATAAATACAGAAAACATGATGAGATGAATTTGCAATAATACATTATTTTCGAATAATGGAATTGTTTTAGAAGTAATAATATATAATTAGTAATTAGTAAGATATATATATACACATTAAAATATACTTTTCTGAAAAAAGTAAAAATATTTTTTATATGCGGTGCAAAATTGATAATTAATAATTAAAAATTAAAAATACAAAATTGTTAAAAGGAACTAAATAAATAATTAAAAATAAAAAAATTGGTTTAATTTGTACACATGAATTGCATATATATCACATGAAATAATTAATAAATAATTAAAGAGATGTGGAAAGAAATTAAAGAAAGAAGAAGAAATTGAAATTACTCGGAACTGCTATACTGAAAAAGCTTGCCACGACTAGAGAAGATGATGAGAGCAACTTCAGCATCACAAAGCACTGATAACTCAAAAGCTTTCTTCAACAATCCACTCCTTCTCTTTGAAAATGTCACTTGCCTGTTTATCTTGTTCTCTATTCTCTCAAGAACTACTCTCCCTCTTCCCATCTTATTAATTCTTCTTCTCTCTCTTTCTCTCACTCTCGTGTTCTTGTAGCTTCTCTCTTTATAATATCAAACACATCATACAAGAGAATTAAGGAATAACACAAAACCACATGCATAAGAGACAGCACACCACTTCATAATAATAATAATAATAATGCCTTATCACTCTCAATCTTCAAATTTGACCATCCTTTTTTTCCCCACCCTAATATCCTAAAGCAAACGTTTCTTTATACTGTACTGTCTGTTTTTTCTCATGATAATGATATATTTTTTTTGTTACCAATTAAACATATATGGTGGGGACTGGGAAAAACAAAATAGAGAATATAATTATCTATTCTTTATCCGAAAATTCTTTTTCTTTTTAATTCAATAAAGATGGAATTTTAAATTTTAATTCTTTTTAAAAAAGAGAAAATATATAAATATTTATATGATTATTGATTAATATTTTTTTTATTTTCTTTGTCAATTAAGTGCCAAAACTTATTGTACGTCTACAGTAAATTTAAGAGTGAAAAGAATTTAATCAATTTATTAAAAAAAATTAAGGTGTAATTAATTAGAGAAAATGATAACCTTGGGTTTTCTCCTTTTCTATGATGATGTCTGTTTTGCAAATTCAGAACCACATTGACAGGTAGAGACATGGTAGTTGGGAAGCCATGTCAAGTATTTATACCGATTAAGATAATGAAAAGGGACGTGTCGAACAAATTAAAGAAGCATGGAATTTGTAAGCATGTATAGGGCTTCGTTTTCATTTTTAATAATAAATAACCATTGAAAGTAGTGGTTGCTATTAATTAATTAATTATAATTATAATTATAAAAGCTTTGTTCACCATTTAGTTAACAAGGGCAATCGAATCCCTTTGGTTCATGATTCCCAGTCACACAGTGTCACTTCAATCTCATCTTAGTAATAATTTTTAACTATCTTTCTTTTAATTTTAGTTTTAGTGGAAGTGGATAAATGTTCTACGGTATTAAGTATTATGTAATTTTTTGTTATTAAATTTAAATTAATTTTAATTATAAAATATTTATAATTAAGATTAACGATTAAAGTCTATTTTATTAATTTTATTTTTATTAAACTTTTGTTGAACTTTAATTAACCTAGTTGTTGTTGTTGTTGGAGCTAGGAGAGACTATAGCAAGAGATAGAGGTAATAGAAGGGGGCCACAACAAAGCACATGACCTAGACACGTTTCAGAAGGTTATTGCCTCTTTTGTTGTCATACATAAGCATATGCACAGTTAATATGACGTCATCATAGCATCAAAGTGATGCTCATCCAATTGGAACTCGACACATTTCATTCATCACAAAGTATTTGTAGGACAACCTAGCTATCTCAGAGATCAACAGCCTTTTTTTTTTAAAAAAAAAAATCGTATTTATCTTTTTTTTTTTAATAGCTTTTTATTCTTTTTAATTTTTATTAATCACTTCTAATATGAAAAGTATTATATATAACAATGTACTTTTTGTTGTGGGCCGTGAATCACAAACATCTATAAATGATCGTATCAACGTATCAAATATTTTATGGACACTTTATATTATGTATTGCAAATCAATCATATTTCAATATTTATTATATCATTATGTAATATGTCTCACATTCATATTTATATTTATGATTCATAGATTATGCAAAATATACATATTATTTATATTATGCGTAAAATTTAAATATATAAAAAATATTGATATATTAGTAAGTTTTGTACACTAATTCTCTTAGTATATTTAAAACTTTTCCTATATTATTTTTTTTTTGAAATATATTTAATTAACTTATACTTTTTGATTAATTATTAAATAGAGCGAAATTTTAAGAAAAAAATATGTGTTTATCCCATTCCATCCAATAATGTTAGGAATTTGTGTTAAAATAATATATGAAAAAGTACTATGAAATCAATATTTCTAACGTGAAAAGGATCACTTAATATTAATTTAAATAAAAAAATAAAAATGTATTAATTACTTAGAATTTCTCGTATTATATTAAACTAAAGAGTTTGATATATGTGAAAGTGTGAAACCCCCTTTTTGGGTGCGTTCATCCACACACATGATGACACAAGGTAAGGTGGGAGAATAAAAAGTCAAAAACTACAAAAAAAGTAAAAATAAAGGAAATAAAAGATGAAATAGCACATAATAAAAGAAGGTTTTGTTGTTAAAGAAATATTTTCAAAAAATGAAATTTCTATTCCATTAGTTGATACAGAAAAATCGAAGAAATAAGGAATTGGGGAATCATGACTTTTTTTTATTATTATAAAAAAAGAACTTAGTAACTTAAGGTTAAAACTTAAAACAACGTTACATGATAATTAACAAAATTTATTTCTTTTTCAATATTTGACCAATATTCTAAAAACTAAATATTACATTCTAATTAAACTGTAAATTTAAAATTCTAATAATATAAAAATAATGTGTTAAATTAAAATGCTCACTAATATTAATAAAAAAGTTAATATCTGATATTTCTTTTAATCAAAATTTACCTCTCACATTAGTACTTTAATATCACAGTTTAATAATATGTCACATTGTCATTGTCATTATCATTATCGTTAACTTGGACATTGATTATTAAACGACAGTCATCTATAATTCATGCATGCATGTGATAATTTTATTCTTTATTAATTTTGTTAAGGAATCAAGATTGCCATCCTTTATTTCTTCTTATTATCTCTACCGATTATTTTTTTTTTTTTTTGACAACCTATCTTAATAAAACCAAAAACAAAATTACAAACACACGCTATTAGTCTCATATAGAGATAGTGGTGAGCTCCGTTTGTTTGCACAAATGCTCACATTTCAATGAGATTCTGAAAATTGGACAACAAATTTTAATCATGCTACTTATTATTCTGTTTTTGACCACATAATTAGAAGTGTTCCCATCATATATATACGTGTGATTATACGATTGAAAGTGAGAACAAATGCGATGAACTTGTCCCCAATTCATAGAAAAGGAGGGACCTATTATTAATTCCAACTTTGAACCATAATAATATATATTTAGATAAATAAATAAATAAATTTATTTGTTTTTGTTTATAGGGAGACATATAGGAGGTGGTAATATGATGGGGATCTGGATTTAGGAGAATAAAACTAAAAGTAGTTGTTGGAATTATTCAACATGATGGGACTCACATGATGCTTATTGATTAATTAGTTGATTTATTTTCACTCACCCAAGCTTAAATAAAGGGAGAGATTTTGTGAATGTTTTAAACTAACTAAGAGACATAATTAGAGATGAATATTCTCTCATTAATTTAAATTAAGAACAAATATCTCGAGATAATGATATGGTGATGATAGATTTGATTATACTACTATAACAAGCTTTATTATACTAGAGGTTGATTATTTAATTAAAAAAATTATGATTAAATATGTATAAATAATAATGAGTAACTTAGAGGATTTGTGCTAATGACCTGTAGCTCAAATGACATTTGCTCTCTTTCTAAAAGAGATTTTAAGTTCGAACCCTCTTCTCTTATTATCTTTGATAAAAAAAAAAAACTTAAAAAACTTGTGTGTCCACGCTTTGCATGCAATCTTTTTATATATTACAAATAAAAGAAATATTTATTTTTAAACAGGTTTTTATATATTATTTAAACGTATGATTATTAAAATTAATTGTTTATACAGGATTTTTGCATTTTTTTTAAGGGGAACAAAAATAGATACTGAAAACATCTTACGCACTACAGCACTAGTGATCCTTGTATGAAAGCAAAATAAAGAAGACATGCTAAGATGAAATGACCTCATGAATTCTTGTCCACCAAAATAAAGTTTTCAGAGGTATCCACTGAGTTGAAAGTTGAAAATGAAATTTAAGAATTAATGAATTAACCATTTTTAATTAAGCAATTTTTTTCCATGACATTCTCTAGTTAGATAGATCAAGAACTAATCTACTACGTATTTAAGCTTCGTTTAAGGGTTTGTGGCTGACCAATAGTTGCTGCATGGATAAAGTAATATTTGAACCCCCAACACTTACTTAAACGAACTAGTGAGCTAATCACTTAATTTAATTAATCAACTTAAAATGTGACAATGAACATTTTTAATTAGCGATAATTAATTGTAAAAAATATCATAGAAATTGAACTTTTATATTTGGGTTTGAGAGGTTGAATACTTAGGCCCGTATCTTTATTCTTTTTGAATCTAATCCAACTACAGGTTTCTGAACATCTAACGAGTAACTTTTCTCAGACCCAAAAAAAAAGCCTCTTAGAAGCATAATATATACCTCATGACCAAAACGAGAAACTTAATCCCTAAAGACCGAAAACAACATAAATTAATTATCAATGTACCACATTTTCCGAAATTTATTATCAGTGTCATTTTTGAAATAACAAAAAGAATGACATTTGAGTAATTAGTTTTAAAAAAAAAGTAACACTTTAATATTTTTTTTCTTTTTTTGGTTTTGTAACATTGTTTTTGGACGTTGTTTTGTAGCATCTTTTTTTTTTTTGTTTGTTTTCCAAAGTATCCCTCGGCCCAACAAGTGAAGGACTAATCCTTCGTGGATCTGAGCTCGATTTAGGGATTTGTCGCTGCTACTTAATAGCTGCATGCACAAGGTGAGATTTTAATATTAAATTTTGAAGAAGATCGAGCATTGAAAAAAATAAAAGAAAAAGCTGAACCCATATATATATATTGGTGTGTTCCTTTTTTTTTTTTCCCAGGATATCTGGGACCAAACCAGAAAAGACCAAAAGAGACCCGACTGAAGAACCCAAAGACTTTTTGTTTTTTACCTTAACCCAAATACGTTTTTTTGGCCGAAAGAACCCAAATACCTAAAGACCGAAAATAACAGAAGCATAATATATAATCACGGAAATACATATATACACACACAGCTTTTTATGTTTTTTTTTTTATGTTCAACGGGTAAAGGCCCAAAGAAAAGCAAAAATTAAGTTCAACGGGTTGGTCTTAGACCAACCTATGACAATATATATATATATATATAACACCAAAAAAAAAATATTAATCATTTACATGTGATAAGTTTTATTAGTTGTCAATACCAAAAAAAAAGTTTTATTAGTTGTTTTTTTTTATAAATAATCATGAATTGTGCATCACATTTTTTTCGATTTCTTTTATATATGATAAAGGAAGATGACATAAAAAAATCAATAAAAAGAGATTATTTTAAATAATTGAATACAAATTGAACATTCTAAAATTGGAATAAATGTTACAATAGTTCTATTAAAAAAAAACTAAAGTACAAAACTAAGTGAAAAAATTTGCATGGTTTTTAGGGTGTACTTCTTTTGTATATATAGTTTTTATGGTATAATAAAAGATAAAAACTTTATTTTATTTTTAAAAATTTAATTTTAATATATTATCAGTATAAAATAATTTAAAATGTGCATCTAATAATCACATAATATTACATCAGAAAAAATAACAATAAAATATTAGGTAAGAGCTAAACTAAGATAGAGTAAGTGGAGAACAAATAAAATTGTTGAACTTGATAAGGTATGTGACATGGGGACGATTGTCTGCAATAAGGACAAATTAAAGAAAGCAAAAACATATTTATTTATTTTTGCTTAATAATGCTTGCGCTCTTCCTCTGCCCCTCATGCCTCAATCATACATTTAAATCTTTCTTCTTTTAATTTTTAATTTTTGGTAGGGTTATATATTTAAAACATTTTAAATTTAAAATTAAAAAAACTAATACTATCAAATTTAAAACATTTAAATCCAAGCAGTTGGCCACTACTTGTCTTGTATAAATTCAATTATAGCTGTTATTTATCTAAAGAAACGCTAGGGTGCAACACTTTTAATAATGTAAGAAAAATAGTGTTGATTAGTATTATTACTTTAAATATATGACACAAAAATACTTACTTTTTTCTTCTGTTCATATTTAACAAGGAAAATATTAGTTTAAACGTAAGAAAAACATGAGTTGATTAGTATCAGTAAGAAGCTCTATTAATATATTTTTTAATAAACATTCAACCCAATTTCTAACTATTTATACTTGGAAATATGTCTCGTAATGGTTATAAAATCCTAAATCAACTCCCGACGAAATGAAAAACTATAAATCAACTCTCGTAATAGCTTGTCAAAAGATAATTATAATGATGTACCAATTCAATTCATGTTTGATGTGTCGTTCATATTTAATATATTAAATAGTAGATCAACACATTATACATGAATTATCACGTCATCACCATAACTCTTTGGTAATTAATCTGTTATGAGAGATTAATTTGTTAACTTTTTCATTTTATCAGGATTCAATTTAGGATTTTATAACCATTTGGGGCACCAGGTGTAAAATGCAAATGGGCAGAACACGGCTTGAATATTTTTAGTTATTTACTCTATGTTTTTTCTCTTGATTTTTTAAAAAATAAATAAATGCCGAAGTTACTATGCTAATAAGAATAAGAGATTCGATATATTCGACCTGGCATGCAACTAATTGACTTTTATTTAAAATAATTATTACTCTTCCAAATTCCTATGGCTGGTCTAACACAAGATACAAAGTAAGTGTAGGTTGAGTCAACTGATTAAAGGAATTCCGATAAGATTCCACTCTCCATGCACTTATTATTGGATTTGTATTGTCTATGGTATTATTGGAATTGGATGGTTATTTCCTATTCTTCCTATATCTTTTATTTTGTTTTTATTACTTAAAAATTGATTAAATTGAGACACTTTCTTAGTTACCAAAAATATCGAATAAGCACTATCAACTAATCAAATATTGTTGGTATGTTTATGAATGAATCTTACCCAAATTGAAGATTGTGATTTATGAATCAGATTCATGGGGTAAGTGCAAAAAAGTTAGTAATTTCCAAATCCAGGCAAGGCAAACTTGCATGCCAATCAATGTCTCAAAAACAAAAGAGAGAAAGATAGAAGGAAAGAAAACATGGGCATGTGCATAGGGTAAGGTAATAAGGTCCTATTCAATTATTTGTTGAATATAGGGATACATGTGAGTTCCCAAAACGTAAGCATTAATTAGCATTTGTTAAGAATTTTCCTTAAAATGAATGATGAAGCTATTTGAACATATCACTAATAGTATTATTATCAACCAAAGTTTGAAAGCAATAATTAACTTGGTCATGTCATATAATTAATTTCATTCCCATGGATAACTCAATGATTTTGGCATTTTTTCTTGGGATATTAGAAAACCAAGGATCAAAATAGGATTATGTTTGCTCCCCAATTTCTGAGGGCCAAATAATCTAGCTCCCACCAATTAGACCCACCAACAAAATAATGGTACAAACATTAAAGGAGTAATCCTACATTATATGTAGTAGTGGGGAATGATAAGAGGATGGAACTGTGTTTGTCCCAATTGTGGCACATAACGTTCTGTCATTGAACAATAAAATTAATGTTGTTGCAACAGCAATAATACTTTTAGGTTTTCAAGAGTCTAACTGTGCTTTTGCTTTTGTTTATTAGCTTTTCAAGTTATAACATATGTTTGTGGTTATCTTCTAATGTTTTAAGCTTTTTAGATGCTTGGTGTTTTTTATTTTTTTATTATTATTTTTTTTTTAATTTGGTTTGAGGATGTTTTTGTCTTATTTTTTGCTGGTAGCAAAATAATTCTATAGCTTTTTCTTTACAATTTTAATGTTAAAAATTTTCTATATAGACGAAAAATCAGCGTTTCTCTCAAAATGGACTAGTGAAATGTATTATTCAAATATGCGCCACATATTTTTCATGTTGTGAAACAATTTTTACTACATAACATACATTTCGCAGGTTGTGAAAAGCAGACATTATCATATAGTTGTAAATTACTATATTTGTTGGTGGATATTACAATGAAGATTTTAAAATTGTTTTCATATGAAGATTTTTTATTTTGGCCATTGGATAGTAAATTAAATGGTTAGATTTTAGTATGGAAAAATGTTATTTTTTCAAAATTATTGCTATTTTTTCATGTAAAGATGATTTTTACATCCTCATCGTAGTTGTTGACTCATTTTATATCGGTGCATTACACCTACTGAAGCATCATTTCAAATGAAAAGTTTTACAGGTTAATATTTAATTATTGGAAGAAATATATTGTTTTAAAATATTATAATAAATAAATTATAACATTAACTTATTAATAGTAGCTATATATAACTTTATTTTGATGGAGCAAGAGTAAGCATTTTTTTTTTTGGACCGAAAGAGTAAGCATTTAAATTTTAAACACTTAGAATTTGGTGGTACTGGGTATGCTAGATGCTAGTTGCTTAGATCCAAACCTGATTCTGGGTATGTCAATTTCATGGGATTTTGTGAATGTTGATTAGCTCTCTCTGCATGACACTGTGACAACTACACCATCACGTTAGTTGCCTCAACAAATGGACCTAAATGCTCTATGTCCCTACTCTTCTCCACCCAATTTTCCTTTGTTTTTTAGTGAAGGAATGTGGTGTTTGGGGACCCTTTGGAATTTAGGAAAAGTTTAAGAATTTTGGGGAACAATTTATGGCAAGTAGGAACTTGTATGGACAACATAAGAATCTCTCTACTTATATTAGCTTGTACATGTTTTCAGGGGAAATTATTATTCTTATTTTAATTTAAAGAAAATAATAATAATAATAATAATAATAATAATAATAATAATAATAATAATAATAATAATTAATATATAGAAGATGATATGAGCTGACACATGGACCAATAGTTTAATATATATGTGATATAAATAATGAAGCATATGAGATAAAATGAATTAAGATTATTGGATTTTTGGATATGAGAAACAATTATATTACAAGAAGCTAAGGGAGGTAGCCCCACATATTGTTTGGAATAAGAATTTTGGGACATATATCATGAATAATGTATATATTCATATGAAAAATTGAAGATAAGTAGTGAAGAACAAGTGGTAGTGGGAGCTAGCATGATGAAAATGGAGAATTGACAGATTGAGAGGATTATTTCATTTAATATATAGTTGTTGTATGTGACAAACTAAGAAATGTTGTCCCCCTTAAGTAGTGTCCTCTACTGCTCAAAGTATGAATTCAGTCACTGATGATGCAATTCGATCTTCAGTATATTTTTGCTTAGAGATCAGATAGATTGATTCTTTTCCTTTTCCTTTAAACTTTCTACAAAAGTTATTTATATATATGGGCATGATTAGTGGTAGGGAAGTAAATAAACATGGATATTATGTATATATGCATATATGCATGTATTTATATTTTAGACACCAAAAATTAAAAGACATAAAAAAATGTATGTATTTGTTTTAATTATTTCATTCATAATCTGCTAAATTATTAGATAAGATTTATGACTTTGTAATCATGATAATCATATATACCATCCCATTAAGATGATGCATTGCAGCTCATTCCTAAGAGCCATTTCATGAATGCAAAATCATATTTTCTTTAATAACTAGTTTTTTTAATGAATATATATATATATATATATATATATATATATATATATATTTCCAAATTTAATTAACAAAAATATAAAAAAAATGATACCAGAAGAAAAAAAATTATCTTTGACTTTTTTTCATTATAGTAGGTTTTGCATCAATTGTGTTTCAATAATTTTAGGTATATATTTGTTTTGGCAAATAAAGTTAAATTAAGTCATTTATTTCTATGCTAAATATAAGACTATTTCGATATCAAATAGAAATTTATTTAAGTATTATTATTGTGTTATTTGACACTGAAACAATCTTCTATTTAGCATAAAAATAAATGACTTAGTTGAGCTTGATCGATCAAAATAGATGTATAAATAGCATTACCCGTCATGTTTTGCTATTTATTGTAGTATTGGTTGAAATTAATTGTTATAATAATGTTGGTTTTTTGACATTGTTGGTTTTTATTTATTGGGCTCCTTTATTATGTCTATAACAAATTAACAATTACAATTCTTGAATCTTAGTTTTGTTTTGAATCTATATTATTGTTGTTTAAACCCTAAATAATTAATTATGCTATGACAATAATATCCTTAGCAAGAAGAGCCAAAACTCAAAAGGATCAATACAAAACATAAAGTAGTATCTTATCTAAAGACATCAAAACCAAAGATCTTGCATCAAACACAACAATCATGCATCTTTTTAGCTTAGCCGGAAATCATTTAAACATATTGTCATCCATCAACCATCATTGTAAATTTTGAAATATTTTGGTAAAAAAGTATGACCATACCATTAAATTATTTTTTCCTAAAAATTTACACTATTAGATAAAAGTATATAAATAAATATACATTTAACTATATATATAATTTGTTAGAATAAAATTGATTGAACTAAATGAAAATTCATGTTTATTAAAATTTTAACTCTAAAATCATCTATATATGTAAAATCATTATATATAAAAGATACGAAAATACTAAAGAGAAAGTATGACTGAATTTGAATCTATACGCACTTATCATTGAAGGGTTAGTTATTCTTTATAGAAAAAGTCCATATATTTTTTAAAAAATATTTTAAATCATTACACTTTCTTGAGCTTTGAGAGTTGAAACACCATTGGAGCTATACGCAAGAATCCTGATAAAGTGTAAGAAACAAGAATCCTGGAAAGTGCAGGAAAACCCGAGAAAGAGAAAGAAAACCGCAAAATATATAAAGGAGCTTTTGAATGATAGCAAGAAGAACTGAAGAGAAGCATATACTTCTAAGGCCATATTGTTGTTCGTTGAAAGAAGGAATAATTAAATTCATTCAAGCCCTATCCATATGAAGAGAAACTTCACACATAATTTTAACTAATAACTAACTAATTCAGTTAACAAATGTGCAAATTTTTAATTATCAAAATTATTAGAAATTAAATTAAAAGGAGTATAGAAAAAATAATAAAGTATTGAATCTTTAAAATTTATTTGCATACATCTTAAATAAAGAGTTTAATTTTAATGTATACACTAGTGTAATTATAATATTCTTTTAGATGACTAATTATAAGATTAATAAAAAAAAAATTATTTTTGCAGACATAATATTAAGTGATTGAATGCATCAAAATTAAATTCTTTAAATAAATTGTATTATTAAGTAAAACAAGAGCTGTTCAAGAATGAACCGCTGTTAGGGGAACATTTTAGTTAATTCTATGTATCTAGTTAATTAAGTTAGTTGTATCAACAGAAGGAACAAAGAATTTGAATCTATCTCTTAACTTTTTTTGTTATCACAATTTTGTTTGGCTGAAATTTTATTTAGATGTCATAACTCATACAGCGCAACAATTTGGCAACAGTGAATAATCTTTTTCCACAAGATCTTGTCGGCATTGTGGACTAATATCATAGTGATGATAATTGGAAATGATGAGCTTAGAATCAATATCTTTATTACATGGATGGAGAATGAAAAATTATCTTTAAGAAGGGTTACACGTTAATCATGCTTATTCTTTGCCACATACTAAAAGGGAAAAGAAGAAAAAAGGTTACATTATTAATTTTCTTGCACCAACGTAAGTTAATATAAATGGAGGAAAGTTTGTGCTCCTTAACAATCTTTTCTAGATTCGATTTTTCTTGAACGATGAGAATGAAACATGCTTGCTTAAGAGTATCGTCCATTTTACTTTCGGTCTGATAGATACTTTGGTGAAAAAAAATTACTTAATATGCTAAATTAACATATATACAAGAGTAAATTAAAGTATTTTTTAATGTTTATTACAAAAATTGAAATTAATTTTAATTAATTAAATTTTACACTTATTATTTGAAGGCAGTGTGGTAGGATGAAGATGGATGATGGTCATAGCGGTGCTGGTTTCGATTGTAGTAGTAATGAGGGGTTAGGGAGGAGGAGGATACAGAAACTGATCAATGGGATGAAAAATTGTCCAAAAAAAATTTAAAATGTTAATAATTTAATAGATTTATATGATAGTAATACAATTAAATAAAATAAAATATTAAAAATAATTCTAAATTTTTTTTACAAGCATCAAGTATAAAAAATATATTTTCTTACTTAATTAATAAGTTCATGATGAAATTGGTCTGCTTTATATCTGTACAGTTTTTTTCTTTTTTTTGATTTATTGCTTTTTAATGCTTTGTCTTTTCCAAATATGTGAAGAATTATTTATTTTTTTGGTGACAATGTGAAGAATGACTTTAGTGTGGTTTCGGTCACTTAGTCATTTCAAAAAATAAATAAAGAAGAAGAACAAACTAAAGATGCATGATATATTTTAATTAACTATATTAAAAACCAATTATTTATATACAATATGAATTAAAATATAGAAAATACAATAAAATATATAAAACAAGATATATAAAAATATATAACATGTGATCTTTACAAGTAGTGCACATATTCTCAAAAAACAAAGCCCTGCAAATTGCGAATTATCTTGTGATCTTTACACTATTTACATATGTAATGTTGATCTGGCGTCCATAACGTTATAAGAGAAAAAATATTATTCACTATGCATGTCAATTCATAAACACAAGTTGGTGGGATGCAAGTTTTTATATACTTACTGACATGATCTTAATGGTAGTACTGCTTCAAATCAAGCGCACTTAGCTTCCAGTCTTTTAATTTGCAATGCTCGATAATGTTATCTGTTTGCATGTTTGTTTATAATTATTAGGAATGCTCTTGATGAAAAGGGAGTCAGATATAGATGAAATAAGAGAGTAAGTGCCATCACTACTCATCAACGTTGATATATACATATATAAAAGAACAAACAAACAAAGTTTGAATTTCATAATTAAGCCTAGCTGCTTCTAGTCATATAATTGTTTGGAAAACTTTCAAGTATACCCATCATGTTTAACCGTTGATTTCAATTAAAAAAATATAAAATATATATATAAATCAAAATTAACAGTTATAAGTTATCGATATACCATTGTACTGGTATACCTGAAACATTTTTTAATTGTTTTATCAATAATACTAGGTAATTAATAAAAATTTAGCCAACATCAATCAATAATTTAAATTGAATATTTTATTTTTTTAGATTTCGGATATTCTGTCTCTAAAAAATACAAAGTTGACTTATTATTGGTTATTTTAGGTTTCGGATTTTTATTGTGGATGTTTTATAAACAGTGATTATGAATGTTCTATTTTTTATTGGCTGATTTATTGATTAAAAAAATATTAATTATCTATACTTTCTCTTGTTTTATTGATTAAATAATATTACAAGTACTCTATCTATTAAGGATATAATCTATCGAAAATTTATAAGTATAAAATATTTTTTACCATATGAACTAATTTTTAGATTGAGTTAAACTTGATTAAACTTAATTCTAAAAAATATGAGTTAGTTAAAAAAATAGACTTAATCTTGGGCGAACTTTATTAATAAGGAAGGAGTGTGATCGTTATAGAATATAGAGTTAGTTAACTTCAATTTTTTTAATAGTATAAAATATATTATTATTTTACTTAGAACAGTGCATATACATATGCACACTCCCATTTACTCAAATGTGCATTCATATAGTGAATCTTATCATATCTAATAAACATCTCACACTTCTAAATTATAAGTTATACATAAATAAAAAGAGTATATAGGGAGCTTATGAAATCGAGCACATTCACAAAACACACTCAGTCCTCCTCCATCAATCTTGAGCCATCGTGCTTGTTCCCTCCTCCTCCATCGCAGTTGTTGTTAGAGTCTCTTTCTTCCTCATATCTATTGTCGTCTCTTCTTCGTTTTGGTCAAATTTGTGTTTTTTTTTTTTTTTTTTTTCATCATTCTTCTTTTTTGTTGTCATGGTAGTGGTGATAGTGTTGCAGTTATAATGGTGAGGTGGCTGTTGTTATTTTTGTTGTGACGGTGGAAATGGAGATCAGCTAATAATTTTGGTCAATTTCGAATGATAATTTATTCTAATTTTGGATGATAATTATGGTCAATTTTAAATAATAATTTTTAATTTAATTTATTGATTCCCTAAAAATTTTCTAATATTAATTTTGTAGCACTGTTGTTGAACTATAAAACTTTCAATAGTATATCTTTCTTATAAAAATATAAATAATTGTATGTATATCTAAAATATATATTATAAACTCTAATCTACCACTCTTGATTACTGTTAAGTGGTCAAATAATGACTTGTAAACGTCAATTGCATATATGTTGGGTAGCTCGTGTGGATTAACTGGACATTCTTGTTTGTGGGCCACTCAAATATATATGCCATAAGCACCAAACATAGACATTTCATTAATTAGATACGATGAAGATTATTAAAGAGATATATATCTCTGCTTTATGTATAGTTTGTCTTTCTATTCGTACATAAAATGATTTAGGTTATCTTTCATATCAAACGAAAAAATAAATAAATAAAATAAAATAAAAAGAAAAAACCGTTCTCACTGTCCATCGCATTATGTTGTATCCAGTTTTGAAGTAGTCAAGCAGTGACAGCTACTAAGATCCTCCACAACATAACAACTTGATGAGCAATAGTGCAAAGTATTTTATTGCCCTATATCTTTGGCGCGTTTGATTATTGAGAAGATATTAAAAATAGGATTTAGAAGACAGAAATACTGAATATAAGTTAACATAAACAATAAAAAATTCAATTTACTTTTTTTTTTCTCAACCAATTTAAAATAATAATAATAATAATAAAAAATAAAAAAATAAAATGATCTGTTAAACACGATTTTGTGTTTCTATATGTATTCATGTCTCAATATTTTATATATAAAAATGAGTAAACACCATTTTTGATCCCTAATATTTTTTATTTTGGACTTAACGCCCCTTAATGATACTAAAACCCATAACAGTCCCTAAGCAATTAAAAAATTTGACACATCGATCTATGTAATGTAACCAACTAGAATAGGTTATCGGTGTGATATGTCAGGTTAAAGCTGTCGTGTCATGGACACTTGTCACATATAAATGGTTGACACATACATCAACTTTAACCTGACATGTCACACCGATAACCTATTCTAAGCAGGTTGCAGGGGTTGATGTGCCTAGTTTTTTAATTGCTTAAGAATTGCTCTGAAATTTTAGCATCATTAGGAGGCACTAAGTCCAAAATGAAAAAAAAATCAGGAACAAAAAAATGTGTTTAATCTATAAAAATAAATGTAGCATTTATTTTTAGGAAAGTGGTCCAAATTTTTTGAGCGGTGAATGGATTGGGGTCGGAAGAGTTTGTAAGGAATTTCTACGTCAAAGTCAGTGTGCATATAAGTAGGGTGAATATATATACCTTGCTTAGATTAAAAATGTTACACGAGAAGAGTATTTATAATTAATTTGTTTCATGGCTTTGTCTATGATGGTGAAAATATTTAATAATTTTTTAAAAATTATGAAAAAATATTTTAAATATGTAGTTGTAGTTATTTCTAATATATATCCATATTTTTTTATTTTAGAAATAATACTAAAAATTTTAATAGACTATTAAATACTTTTACCATTTAAAATTTTTCCTTGTTTGAGGGAGTATTTAGTAATAACAAGTCGTATAACGGTTATTATTGGCACATGGATTAGAGTACATTCTCTTAATGATATCAAGGTCGAAAATTAATGTTAGGAATCTTGGGTCTTTTATTTTTGCTTAGGAACAATTTTCTTTTTCTCAATTGTATGTGAGTAAAATTAACATAGATCATATAGGTAAAATTAATGATTTAGATGCTTCGTCAACAAGTAGTCATAGTGCTTTTATTATTCTTTTATAATAACTGTCATTCTAATATGCTTAAAAATAAAGCTGAAGTAACAATGATTTCATAGAAGTGATATGTGAAGAATATAATGACACTCTCTAGCAGCACTGCTAACTCTGCGGTTATGCAATGAACCAGTTAGTATTGTAACGAACTTAACTGTCACAATCTATTCTTAATTAACTAACTTAACTAACTATCCTTTATTTACACGCCTTATACTAACTTCTTTTTAAATTAATCATGATCGAAATTTAGATTTTTTTGTCATAGAATAAAATTTTTGTGTTATGTCATGAGATCATTTTCTTAAAAAAAAATTAAATTATTAGGTAGAATGAAACAAATAATATCTCTAGTAATGTATATGTTCATGGTGTTTTGAATTGAAGCCATTTTTCACCTTCTTAATTTATTCTTTACTCTTTTTTTTTTCCTTTTAGAGATCAATCGTTGTCAATTTTTTTTAAAAAAATTTAAAGAATCATAAAAGAAAAAAAAAAACGTATCTAGCAATTTTACTAATAAATAAATAATAATTTTGGCATTTTTGTCGCATCTGAGAGTTGATATGTTATTGTGGCCACTTGATTCCACCATGCCATTAATTAGATATCTTTAACTTAAAGATACAAGACTAATAAACTCCATTTGGGACGGCATCAATGACTACTAAGCTTTAATTTTTCTTATAAATTCCAAAACATAACATGACCCACTAGCATCATATATAGTACGTGTGGAGGGAAATAAAATAAAATAAAATAAAACAAAATAAAAGTAAACAATCTTTTTAGTGGAAAACGAAACAAGCAACATATTTGTAACCCTACTACTATTGTCTTAAAAAATGCACCCACTTTTTTATACTTGCAACAGTATCACCCAACACAATATGTTCAACTTTAATTTCCTCAGATGGAACTTGTTGAACTTCATTTTTTGTCTTCTATAATTGTGAAGAAAAGTAGTGATATTTCGCCACCATCTATCGCCTCTATTTAATGTCCCCTGTTTGCATTGCCACATGAACTGCAATATTGTACAGTACATATCACTTTCAATTTTAAGACCAAATATATATATATATATATATATAT